>CABHPH010139365.1:0-26416 GCA_902168325.1 Peromyscus nudipes
CAACCAGCTACAACTCCAGTTCCAGGGGATCTGGCGCCCTCTTCTGGCCTCCGTGGGCATTAGGCAGCACAGTGCATGTACAGACTTGCAGTCAACACACTCATAGACATACAATAAAAATAACCAACCCTTTTAAAAGTAGCATAAAAATAAGACATACTCAAAAAGAAAAATATTAGTCAGGGAAGTCTATAGGGTTGGTTGTGGAAGATCTTGTCAGATCCACTTGTGATGCTGAGGCCAGGAGGCGCCTCCAAGGGCTCAGATCCCAGAGGCACATGCAGACCGATGTCATATGTCTGTGGAGCTCACTCAGGAAAGGGCTGCATGAGAGGGGCACAGGCAACTGCTCGCCCGCAGTCAGAGGAAAATGCCTTGAACATGTCGGTGTGGATCTTTCTAGAATTTATATCTTAAAAATGAGATCTCATTGAAAATTCAGCTGTTGTGTTTTTGTTTTTGTTTTTTCTTACTTGGCAACATTCTGTGTACTTTATTTATGGCTAGCTTTAAAAGCCAGGCCACTGGACAGACAGTTTGTAGGGCATCCCCACAGCTTCTCTGCCCGCTTCACAGTGTTACTTTTAAAAGCAACAGCCCTCATCCTGGTGAGCACTCCCCTCTTCTGATAGGTGGGAATGCACATCTGTAGGAACTTTGTAGAAGGCAGTCCCAGGAGAGGAGGGTGAGGACCAAAGAACCGCTCCACAGCTTGTTTTGGGGGGAAGGGTTCAAAGGGCACAAAGGATAGAAATAGTTTCGAATTTTAGCACTGAGCCAAAGTTCCTCACTCTCTTCCACGAGCAAGAAATAATCCTCTGGACTGAGTAGATCGTGGCCAAGCTGCCTGATGAGTACTGAGCACCGAAAACCACTGGGTGGGTATGAAAGGGAAGGCCTCCCCGGCAGGGGACAGGCTGGCTGGAGCAGGTGGCCATAGGCCATGGAAGCATCCAGGCGGCAGATCATGTGATTACACACTGAAGGGTCCTCACACTGTTTCTGGGCAGAGCAGACGCTGGCTTAGAACTTCTCTGCCTGCCTGGCAGCATCCTGGACAGTCTCTGCTGCCGCCACAGAAGCTCTGAGCTAAGGCTCTCTGTACAGGCATCAGGGTGGGAGGAGACTGTCCTGGCCAAGGAAGAGGGATCCATGCCACTAAATGCCACTGAACAACACTGGAAAGTAAGTGTCCCCATACCTGTCCAACAGGACTGCCTTTTACATTTCTAGTTACAGTGTTTTGATATCTCCTTATCTCAGCACAGGGCTGTAAGTTAGACAAATGGCTATCAATATCTTCAGGAACCACAGAGAGCATGCCAGAAGTTTGCATCAGGGCTGAGCATGGAAGAGTCGAGAGGCCTGTGCTGGCAGCTGGGAGGAGATAGTCTGGTGATTCCTGTCATGATTTGCTGAACTCCTACTGTGGGGAGTCAGAACTGGGCTAAGCTGATTGGGGGGGCACATGGCGCCTCAACTGTTTTTGGATTAAACCTCTGGAAACCCTTTCTTTATGCCAAACTGAGATGTGTGTCACTTGGTACCAGATAGTGTTTATGTGGGGGTCTCTGTGCCCTTGAGTCAAAGAAGACAGAGGCAGGCAGCCCGTATGGGAGGATGGAAGGAGGCAGATGAACTTCCCAGACCCCTGCCCAGTTACCATGGTGAGCCTGCAGGCCTTGTGGAGCCCCTAGGACCTGCAGGGTACTTCTGGTGGCACTGTGAGAGCCTGCTCCTGGCAGAGAGATTTGGTGCCTACAGCTGCCAGGGAGACTTGAGCTCTGTGGCCTGGGCTGAAGCCTCAACTACCTCTGGAGAGAAGTCCCAGACTGTCATTTACATAAATGGGACTAGGAGTTTCTGACATTTCCCCGTGTCCCGAGGCTGTTACCTTGCGATTGCTAAACCAGCAGCTGAGATGAGCCCAGTCAACACTTCATCAAAGCTGCGCTGAAGAACCAGTGGGCCAGAGGCAGAGGGAACATTCCTACCAGACCAGAGCATGTGCCGTGTGGGCCATTTGCTGAGGAAGCATGAACAGCTGGGAAGTCCATAGGACACAGGGACGGTGGGTGCGGCCCAGTGTCAAAGCCAGGAGATTTGCAAGCTGCCGAAGACAAGAAGTGTGTGAGGGCACCATCCTTGCATGGTCTGAGGGGAGTGGACCTGGGTTTCACAGTCCTGTTACCAACCACTCTGCCACTGAGCATGTCAGCTTTTGTACAGAACAGGCCATCTTCCCACACTTGTTAAGTTCCCTGATGAAGCCCCTGAAACAGCCATGGTGCAGAAGCCATGCTCCCCACACACTCACCCTCCCGTCCTGGCTCCTGAAGTGCAGCCAGGGCCTAGACTTGGGGCTCCCCCTCCCAGCAGGAGTGCCGCCAAGAAATGGAACAACCTGCCTTTGCTTTCACTTCCAAACCTATTAGGGAGTGATCATAAAGGGAAGCGCACACTGACAAGAATTATGCCACCGTTGGAGTTCATCTATTTAGTAACCTGAAGTTGCAGTTTTTAGAAAGAAAAGAGAGGGAGAGGGAGAGAGAGAGGGAGATTACCTTTTAAATAACTGATTCATTATGGGACACGAATGAATGTCATGTTCCCATGTTCGAAATGTCACTCAGCATTAAGGATGTGTGCTGGTAAGTGGCAACCATTTACCACATTCCCTTGACAGACAGACACCCCTGTCTGCGGCCCCAGCGACGGGAGGCATTTGTGGGTTTCCTGTGTTCTTAGCGAGTCACCTGTATGGCCTCACACCCCATGAATCTCGGTTCTGCAGCAAGGCTGCCCCACTTCCCCTCCCCGGTGAAGTCCCTGCCACAGTAACACTATCCATTTCCAGGCTGAGCACAGAAACCACAGGCACAGACTGGGTGAGTGAGGGGAAGAGGCTGTGTCCCTGCTGGACACATGCAGGCTCTGAGAAGCGTGAGGTGAGGAGAGGCAGGAACAGGGCAGGCCGGCACTGCTCTGTATGTGGTGAGTATCCCCCGACCTTCCCTCAGCCTCAAACACCCACACATGGTCCATCGTCAGCTGCCAGACATGCATTTGGCCTTTCTCTAAGTTCCCACACACAAGAAAGGGAAGGCCAGGTCCTGCAGGGAAGGGACAGACAGGCCTGGGGTGGCGGGGGGAGGGGAGTGAGACGTAGCAGCATGGAGAAAGTGGCCACAGGCACAGTTCTGCACTGGCCTGCTACAGTGGCCCACATACCTGATATGGCATACAGGTTGGAGAGCTGGTACTCATAGTCTGTACTGGTGTTGTTTCTGCCTCGGAAGGTAGCCGGGAGTGTTAGTGAGATGTGCCTGAGAGAGACAGGAGAGAAAGGTGGTTACAGGAGTGTGCAGTGGCCCCTGGACTCAGAAAGCACATGATGCCATCCATAGTTGACCAGCAGTGGGCAGTGGCCAGGGCAGGTGCTTCTGTAGACCTCCATCTTCTCCCCCAGCCTTGGCCCTCTCAAGGAACCAGCAGCCATTTTCTTCCACCTTTAGGGCATTCCACAGAGACAGGCAACCTGGCCCAGGCCTCAGTGTGGCATCAGTGCATCAGTAGGACCAAAACACCCAGGCTCAGAACAGCGGCTTCCACACCCACCATAGCTGGCGAGGTTTTACTACCAGGTCAATGAGGAGACTAGCAACCTCTGGCAGTGAGCATGGCACCCTGCTTTGAGCCACTGTGTCCTGTGCCCCCTCGGCCAGAGGACTCAGGAGGTGCTCAGGAAAGCCCCTTCCATAAGTCCACAAAGCTGGTAGGAGCCTGTGAGCAGAGAGTGGAAGTGAGCCACACTACTCAACATGCTCATGGCTACCTCCAGCCAATACTGGCAAGGAGAGCTATTGCGATGGGGTACAGGGCCCAGCGGGTGCGGGGAACCAAGCACCACTAACTTCCTGGAGGGATGCCTAGGGGCTGGCTTGGAATAGCTCAGTCTCCTATGCTCGGGCTATACCCAGTTATTGCTCAAAGCAAGGACGCTGGTGGGGCAATCACATCAGAATTTCTGTTCACCCTTCAAGGCCTCACCCGCCTGCCTGAACGTATTCTCTCAGGGCTGAGTTGTACTCAACAGCAGGGCCAGATCTCAACTTTGCACCATTTGCTAGGACAGCTTCTATCTCAGAGCAAGTACTGAGTACTTGTCAACCCAATCAAGTGTTGAACTTAATCCTCTTGGTCCTTCTGTGGTACCAACTGCTGCTGGCCCACTCATCGAACTTCTCTGTGTGGTGTTTCCCAAATGGACTTGTGGGTCCCATGCTTCTCTGCCACGGAGAGAGGCAGGTGGGCGAAGGAAGAAGGCAGGGGCTGTGGCAGCCACGGCAGCCACAGCGGCCACAGCAGCCAGGAACTCACGAGGGGAAAGGGAAGTTTCTGTTCATGTCCATGGGGTGACATGAGGGCTATGGGATGTGGAACTAAGAAAGCGCAAAGGCAGGCCTAAATCTTTGAGGAAGGAGCCACTCAGCAGACAAGTATTAAACAGAAATCAAGTTTCTACGTCGTTTGCACGCACTCCTCTCTCAGGAAGGAAGCAGGGACTTGGGGCTGAGGAGAGATCCCCAGTGCTCAGGCAAGAGGAGCTGAGTCTGGAGTTCCAGTTCCTAGTGTCAGACACAGGGTGCCAGCCTCACATCCAACGCCTAACTTCTCCACAGATGATAACTTACAGAGGAGGAACAGGCCCCTCCACAGCAAAACCAGTAAGAAATTTGGGAATGAGAGACAGAGGATCCCCATGTCTTCTAGAGGTAATAGCAACTATTATTTAAAGCTATGCTGCCTTAGAACTTGGCCATCAGGATGGAGAGAGGTCATTCAGGCAGGATGGCAGTGTCCTGGCCATGTTTCTGAAGCCAGCAATGCCACAGACTCAAGATCCCTGCCACACACTAGCACAGCAACCCCACGTGACAGTTCACTGTACACAGATGGACAGCTAGTGGCCTAGCCTCTGTGGGTCAAGGGCACTGCCCTTCAGACTTCACTGGATGTGGGATTCAATCTCAGTGCTAGCCCTCTGGAGCTGGGTGGCCTCTGGAGGATGTGCCATCTCCCAGCACACAAAGGTTGTCATGTAAGCAGAGCAGGTACCACTCACAGTGAACCCTTTAACTTGGTGCGAGGGTTAACCTTGTCAACGTGATGGGATTAGAGATGGGATTTTCCATCTCCATGCAAACAAGTCTCTGGGCATGCCAGAAAGGCAGTTTCCAGATTAGGTTGAGGTGGGAAGGCTTACCCCAACTACGAGTGGCACCATGCCACAGGCTGGGGTCCTTGGTTGAACAAGGAGAAAACAAGCTGTGTGGCAGCGCTTATCTGTGCTTCCTGACTATGGACACAGTGACCAGCCACCGCAGCTGTCCCCACGCCTTCATAACTATGACAAACTCTACCCTCAGAGGGTGAGCTCAAATAAACCTTCCTTCCTTAAGTTGCTGCCATCCTAAAGTCCTGGCTCCTGAGGGCCTGAGAGTAGAGCCAGTGCCAACCCACCAGGACTATCCCCTGCCTTAGATTGCACCTCGCTGGCTGTGAGGCCCTGCCAGCTTAGCCCAGCACCCACCCTCACATTCGCCAATCCCAGCTTCAGCTTGTTGTGTCCTATCCCTCTGCCTTTCAGACCTGCTCAGGCCTTTGCACTTGCTATTTCTGTCTGCCAGGAATACTCTTTTGCAGCTTCCCAGAGACTGGTTTCTCCGGCCAGGCCACCTCACAGATGCCTGCCTTGGCTACCGGTGAAGAGATGCCCCCTCCCATGAATTCTTTTCTAATGATGCCCCCCCTTGCTTCCTGCACAGCCCTCCCTCTGTGGAGAAGAATTTGATCTCCATCACTTCTCCCCTCGAGAGCCCCAGTGTTGAGAACAAAGCCCTGTACAGCCACACTTGCACACTTCAGGGGAGATCCTGTAAAATTATCTAGGACTTGCTGAATGAATAAATTTGATTTTGACTTGTAATTAGGGTAATTTTGGGACTCTTCCAGCAAGGCTTCCCACTTGCCTCCTTCTCATCCTCAGGACTGGGCTGGTTAATGGTTTGGAAAATGCAGCTCCCTCTGACTCAAGGATAACTTTACATAAACAGTCAATACTTTCCTTGTGGCATGGCTTATAAAGCCAATGACATCAAACAACGGGGGACAGTTGAAGTTCTGGTACAACTGTGTGCTCAAACAGTTCAAGGGCTTTGTACAAATCTTAGGAGACTGCTGGATGGACCAAGCTGGCACCCATGAAAAAGAGGGGACAGTCTAGCTTCCACATTGAAACTGGAACCTGCTGGCCCCAGGCACTGGCCAAATCCAGACCATGGCACTGCACTGTGGCAGAGAAGGGAGGGACAGCTTCACAGGGGCCAACCCATTTGCTTAGCTCTTGAGCAGCTGTGTCAAAGGCTGCACAGCTTCAAATGCCACCAAGATATTCCAGGAGGTGACCTGGTGCCCACTGTGTAACAGAAACAGCAGGATCACAGGAGTGGGCTCCATGGGCAGACACAGTAGCTGTGGAGACAACCCTAATGACCAGGAAATCTAAGGGGCAAGCTGCCCTCCCCTCGGGAATCTTGGGGATCATCAGTGAGCAACACTGCTACTTGAGTCAGGTAACGCTTTGTCCACCATCTGGTTGACAGAAAGGCATCGGCGCAGCCTCCAAACCCTAGAGAGCCTTTGCCCAGCTTTCCTTCCTCAGGACCTGCCCTGGGGAGACAGGCCGTACCTGCAGGGCTGGGGCTGGATACTGCTTCTGGAGCCATTACATCAGTGCAGAGGGGCTGGCGTGCTGTAACAGATGAGCATCACGCTGTGCCAACAACAGATCCAGCTAAATAGATGCTAAGGGAAATTTCATTCTTGCCCCGAGTCAGTGTGAGGCACCTTATTCAATTAACATGGCCACTAAGCCTCAGACAGCCCTGTACAAAAGCCCTTCAGTTACAGATGACATTTTATTATGTGACAGTAGTTGCCAGCACAATTTATTTCTTTTGATTCTGCCTTTTCCTTTCTAATTTAAATCCGTATTTTCTAGTGTTGATTCCAGGTCTGTGTGAATTTTTAAAATGTGACCATCAATCTTGTGGACCCAGTGGTCACAAGGAATGGGGACGGCGCTGCTGGGCAGCAGCAGACCCTACCGTCTCTGCAAACTGCCGAGGACAGCAGCAGGGTGGGGGGGGTGGGGCGGTGGGGGTGGGGCAGCAGCGAGGGGGCAGGGGCTAACATGCAGCAGCTGGAGATGGCTGACGTTGTCATGTCGTGTCCCCTGTACAGGCATGCACAGCTCTCTGTGCTCTCTCGCCTTCCGAGGCCGCAGACTCCCATGTGCACTCCAGGGACCAGGGGTCCTGAGATTCCGGGTGGGGTCCAAAGTCATAACACTTATCACAATATTGAGCTATTTGACTTTCCTTAAATGGGACATTAAAAAGCATAAACCAAGCCATGTGTGGTAGCTTATACCTATAATCCTAGCATATAGGAGGCTGAGGCAGGAGGATCCCTATGAGCTCTAAGCTAGCCTGGGTTATATAATCAATTCTAAGCCAGCTTCACAAACAAAACAAAACAAGAAAACAAAATCCAAATTAGCACAAACTATAAAAAATTCAATAAACGGACTTTGGAATCATGCAGCTAACAACCGAACCGAGGTCTGGACAGCTAGCTCAACAGTTAAGAGCACAGTGTGCTCTTGTGGAGCACCCACATCAGATGGCTTATGGCCATCCACAACTCCAGCTCCAAGGGCCCCGACACCCTCTTCTGGATTCTGTAGGCACCTGCATGCACATGTACATACCACACATAGAAATAATCATACACATAATCACAAAATAATAAAAACAAACATTTTAAAAATGACAACAAATGCTAGGCCTGGAGAAAATAGGCACAAATCTGACTTTTGCCTTGGGGCATATTCAGAACACTTACTGAAGGGGACTCCCACACAGCGGGGGACTCCCTTCCAGACCCCGGATTAGGCACAAACCACACCCAAACACCTGTTTTCACAGAGAGATCCTTTATTAAGCTGGGAAGAAAAGTTAAAGTGGCTGCTTTCTGACTCTGGCAGAAATACATCAGCAAATGATGTTGCAGGTGTCATTCTTAAAGGGAGAAGGGGAGGGGGGAAGGCAAAGGGGGAGGGGCATCTGTCCAGAGGGACAAAGGACAGTCTCTGGACAGAGAGGAACAGGCATGGCCCTTAGGCAAATGGCGGTTCATAAAGGCAAAAGGGAAACTCTGTGTTAAGATGAGGTGTTTAATCTTAATTGGGTATGTTAATTAGGTGAATCAAAGGGAGATTTTGATTGCTGGACCTTGGTAGTCAGCCTCAGGAGGAAGAAGTGGCCAAATTGACCAAATAGACCTTGGTGGCTGGCTTTAGGACTGTAATCTAAAGGATTTTAGCAAGGCAGATGGAATGGGGGGAGGGGAAGGCCTGCCGGAGCCACATGCTCACCATGCTGGGCAGAGTCTCTTCACATACACCTTAACAGAAGACAACCCAGGATAGAATGACCACAGCATTGGAACCGACACACCCCTAAGGAAAAACAAATAGCAAATTTGCCATGAAAGGGTCATGCAAGTCCACAACACAGTGCAGCCCTCTCTACCTTCAGAGCGGCTGGAATGAAAGAGATGGATATCGTCAACTGTTTCAAGGACATGGGTAGCCAGACCCTTCAGGCGGCACCGGCAGGAGCAGCAGTACACTCACGTCAGAGAGCAGTTTTCAAAAGTTGGCTACACCTATTCACACAACCCACCGAGGAGAAAAAACGGAAGTGTGTGTCGACACAAAGATTTGTTCACAAATGTACTCTGGCTTGATTTGCCATAGTAAAAATACTAAGATCAAAACAGATGTGTAATTCCAGGCGACTGGGCTGGGTGACTTGTCATACTATGGTGTCACTCAGCAATCAAAGAGGAACAGACTACTGATAGGCAAAATGGATCAATCTCAGGGCAGCTATGTTGAGTAAAACAGGATAGAAGGGAATATGCATGAGATGACACCATTTCTAGAATATTCTAGAAAATGCATGTAATCCACAGAGGCAGACCAGTGGTTGCCCAGAGGAGGAGGGATGCTTTACAGGGGTGCACAAAGGGCTTGCGGGGGACATACTTGTGACCTTGGTTTTGGTGAGGGTCTCACATGTGCACACATATCCACATTCAAACATATACACAGCTTACAACATGCAAATCCCACTTCAACAAAGCAACAACACTCTCCTGTGTAAGAGTGAGGACCTGTGCAGCAAAGACAAGGGAGCTCATGGCATTCCAGAGCAGGCAGCAGGGCCTTCAGACTCTCCCTGTCACACTGAGTGACAGGAGGAGGGCAGAGACTCCAAGTCTGGAAGGTAACAAGCGGTGTCCTGAAAACCTTTTCACTTCTTCCAGTTGAAGACGATGCAAACCATTGCCTCTTCTTTCTCTGGAATAAGTGCATTAAAACTGTAGCTGCCAACCCAGCTACTAAGGAGGCTGAGGCAGGAGGATTACTTGGGCCAGAAGTTCAGGGCTAGCCTGGCAACATAGTGAGCTACTGGATCAAGAAAACAAACACAAAACAAAACAGCAATGAAAACCAAATACGAAAACCAAATGCTCCAGGTGATTTCAAGCGTAGGCATGAGAAGCAGACAGGGTAAACACTGGATTATTTGCCCCCTCTGGGAACGCGAGGGCAGTGAGAACGATGGGAAATGGGTGCTTTAGATAGAAACATGGCTAGCTGGCATCCACAGGAACTATCTGGAAAGGCAGTACACAATCCCTGACCAGCTCAGTAGCCAGGTGCTGAGGTTGCCCCAGACTGCAGAGGTGTGTGTGGGGGTGGGGGTTCCTTAGCCACTGGGCTAAGAAGGTGGACACAGTTTGCTGGATGTTGATTTGGGCGCCAACTCTTCACTGACTGCGAAGGTGCACGCAAACCTCAAGACACTGTAAGACCACCATAGAAAGTTATACAGACATAAAGCAGTGGATATGGGGGTTAGGGCTGGGAGGGGCTGAGTGAGGAACTGGGGAGAGCATGTGTGGAGTGGAACCTCAGCTGGCAGGAACCAAGTCTTTTAGCAGCAAACTGGGGTAGCTTTGATGACCTCCCGACATTAATGGGGGCAGAACAAGAAGGGACGAGTGAGTTGGGTGTGTTAACACAGCTGCTAGGCAGCTCCACAACAGCATATCACAACCAGCCCGAGGGACAACCTACTTCTGCACACAGGTGCAGTGTCAACAGGCCTGCAGGATGTCCAGTCCTGTGTCATCACAATAACCCTGAGGAGAGCACACCCACCCACCCGCCCACCCACCCACCCACCCACTCATGCTTTTCATTGCTAGTGTTTTCAACAAACAAAGGCAAAGCCAGGGCAGACTCTCAAAGCTGTGGGCAGGACTCTAAGAGCCGGCACAGGCGACAGCCCAGCATAGCACTGGGGTGACAGGCTGTCTTACCATCTACACCACGCGTCCGGGGGACTGGGGGACAGGACCCTGGGCAGTGCATGAAGGAGAGTTGAGGACAGTGGAAGAAGGACGCAAAAACACCAGTAATGGAGTTAAAGTGGTGGGGGCGTGGCAAACGGCTACATGAAATTCCCTTTTATTCACACAAAACACCACTGGGAAAAAGTCGGCTGCGATGCATCGCTTCAGCACCAGGTGTGAGGACGTGCTTAATGAATGCCATTTAATGAAAAAAAAAAGGCTCTGATAAAACACCTGGTGCGAGCAGGGTGCGGGAGTCACAGGACGGGACCTCCACTGCACCTGCTGGCATTTTAATCAGCACCTTTTGGAGCATCCGTGCAACAAGCTGGTCAACAGTGTCAGAAAGAGGTCCCTGGCCAGTGCCCACACTCGCTGACAGTCTGGGGACCCTTGCTTCTTAAGGACCATATGCTCAGGGGCTGACTCACCCTGAAGGTAATTAAAATGGATCGTTTTCAGCTGGAAGGACCTGGCCAGCACGCAGACCCCTTTCTCGGACCTCCCAGCCTGGCTCCTGCTTCGGGGTCCTCTGAGCACCTGCACTGGGACTGAGCTCGGAAAGGGTCCCAGTGAAGCCAGAGGCCACCCTTCCTTGGAAAGAGCAAGGCAGCGTGTGCTCCAACAGCGACAGGTCCTGCCTCGTTCTCATTCGTGACTTTTCTTCTCTTGCTGCTCTCGAAGGCCATGCCCAGGAGGAGCCACTGCTGTTGATTCTGTAATCTGACATGACACATTTCCACACTACTGAAGGCAATGAGTGCTGTAAGCCTACCTCAAATGCTTTCTACACCCAGACAGAAACGAGAGGGCTGTTATCGGTGTGCACATGGGCTGTTTGCCCACAGACTCTGTCCAATTGGCTATTCTTTTAGGTTTATTTTTATGTTAATGTGTATGTGTGTATGACTGTGTGCTGTGGTGTGCATGTATGTAGAGGTCAGAGGTCAACATGTGGGAGCTAGTTCTCTTCTAACATGGACCCAGGAATAGAGTTAGGCTGTCAAGCTTGGTGGCAAGTGTCCCTACCCACTGGGCCATCTCACCAGCCCTGTCCATTCATCTCTAACTGGGCTCCTGCTATAAGCACTGTGCTAGTTGCTGCAATGGCTTAAGAAGCCAGAGTGCAGCACATTCTCCCAGTGGGCATCTACTACCACAAACTGGAACACGTACACAAATCTACTGCAGAGCAAAAAGCTCTAAATTCCAAAGACTAAAGGAGTATAAGGTTGCAGGCTCTGGTTTTAAAACGATGAGCGCAGGGACAACAGCCAGCGTCTGTTGAGGGTCTCCTGCACGGCCCTAGCTGGGACAGGAGAAAAGACTCAGGCCACAAAATAGCTATTCATGTGTCAAAACAACAACTTAAAACACGGCAAGATCCAGGCAGTGCAGGGTCTGAGAGGGAGAAGTGGGAGATGGGTGCTGACTCAGATAATGGAGAAGGGCTTTCTGGAGGAGAGAATGCTGGGGGCTTTGTCCCTGCAAGCACCTGAGACCATGACAGTTACCACTGTCCCACATTCCTCGCAGCCATCTCTAAACAAGTCAGGAGGGTACAGGTGGGGACAAAGTGGCTCAGAGGGGTTAAAGAACTTGCCCAAAGTCACATAGTTAAAGAAAATGACTGGGCTCCCATGGGAACCATGCTCTCCCTGTTACACCACATTACCTCACTGAGGGACTGCAAAGCACAATGCAGAGCCGCTCACTTCCATCCGAGCCACCCATCTGCCTTGATCAATATGACTCCAGCCTACCAACCTGACTACACAGTGAGTTTCCCTCATGGGCCATCCCCCGGCCCCCACCAAAGCATAATGCATTGGACAAGCCAAACAAACACAAACAAAAGCTGTCATAGGAAGACTAAGGAAATCACAGCACCCCGAGTTCCTACTGTGTGGCTTTAAAGTGTGCGCAGCCCGACAGCATATGGCAAATCAATTACTAGTTTAAATCTTAAAACAAAAACATGGCAAATGCAGCACAGAAATAATCAGGTACAATGGTTCGGCTCAGATTACGGCGGCCACTGGAGTTTTGAATACAATTAATCATCGTTCCAGGCAATGGGAAGCCATATTGACACTTATTCCTAATTTGAATATTTAATTAGGGTGAAGTTCTTCATCAAATTATCGCAGAACTGGGAGAAAGCCTGGAAGACTTACACAATTACTATCTTAACCCCTTCCCAGCTGCTCCCTGCCTGAGAGCACGCCGGCTCTGCGGGAGGAGGAGGCCCACTCTGCTCTGCTCTGCTCTGCTCTGCTCTGCTCTGCTCTGCTCTGCCCTGCCCTGCCCTGCCCTGGTTCTGAGACTAGGGAGGCAGGAGGAGTTAAGACTGTGTGCAATAGAAGAAAGCCAAAGAAAGATCCCAGGCTGTGAACCAGGCCTGCACTGACCCAATTCCGAGATGGACCCTGAAGAGTAGGAAGCGGCGAGCTGTGTGCTTATGGAGCCTCAGCTGCAACAGGTCTACCCACATTCCCCACTTGATACTAGCCAGGCCTGCAAGGAGTTGCCATGACCCCATCTTAAAGAGGGAGAAACAGGCCTGGAGCAGTGCTGAGACTTGCTCAGAGTGGTCAAGACAGCCAAGGTCCTCATCACCAAGAGTTCCTACAGCAGCGTCCTCCTGTCACCGGTCTAATCTTCAGTTAATCAATATGGACTCAGCCTGACTTCTGACTTATATTCATCTATAAACCACATCTCTATACAAAGACATGCTCATGGTGTGTTGTGTGATGTGAGAGTTAACATTAGTAACCAAGAGAGGAATGAGCCGGGTGGTGGTGGTACACACCTTTAGTCCCAGCACTCAGGAGGCAGAGCCAGGTGGATCTCTGTGAGTTCGAGGCCAGCCTGGGCTACAGAGTGAGATCCAGGAAAGGCTCTAAAACTAATGTGCCTTGGCTAAGGTACCACGGAAGGCAGGTTGATGACAAATTGCTGTCATTAGAACCATTCAGCCTTGTGAGTTCATTGTTATTCAGTAAATTCTGACTCTGTGGGAAGACACAAAGCTGCTCAGCTGTGTCTCTGGCAGTGTGCTCAGGGCACCCACCACACCTGGCTTTTCATGTTGGTTCTGGTATTGAACTCAGGTCTTTATGTTTGCCTGGCAAGCACTTCATGGACTGAATTGTATGCTCAGCTCCCACAAAAAGGCTTTGTTGGCATTTCATTACATTCCACCCTAGTGATTACACAACCCAAAGTAAGGACTCTCTCCTCCAAGACACCTCTACTCTCAGCCCCACTCAGGCTAAAGGCCTCTTCTGAGCTCCATGGAGATGCGAAGGATCAGTGACAGACTGGGCCACAGGAGCAAATGTCTTAATGATTCAAATGGGCTCTATCACCCGCTTTTGGGGGGCCTCCTACCTCCCTCTGCCATGGCCCCTTCAGCAGGACAGAAGGAAGGAACCACTCCATACAGTCCAACACCACATAGCCCCTCTCACACCACAGTCACCCACCACCAGACCCCTGGATCCATCAGGCCCACTCTGAGCAAATGGCGTCAGGAACTTTGAAACTTTCCTTTGTATATTACATTAATCCATATAAGAAAATCTCGCTTTTAATGAGGAGTGATGTAGTCACAAACTCTCCAGAGCCATAATTAGAGCAAACTAATTGAAGTTGTGTTTTGACACACTTTCCAAATTCACGGGTGCCGGATGACATATTCACAACACTGCTGCCGCACAACCATGGCGACGGCAAAATCATTAGGCTAATAACGCTTATTTGCATTCTTATCATGCCGGCAGCTCTCCCTTAAATACTGTTTCTACTACTGCTCCTTTACTGTAACTTTCCACTAGACGGTATTAACAGTAATTATTAGTGCTTTAGTGGAATTTTAATGTTAAGAGTAACAACGTGCATTAGCATACACTGAATGGCAATGCTGTCTCGTGACCACCACCCATCTGCAGGTTTGGGGATGCTCCCCGGCCCCGGGCCCCAGGGTGACCAGATGCCATCTTTGCAGCATTTATAACAACCTCGCAGGGTCCACACCCAGTGAGACCTGAAGTTCCTCATTTACTGTTTCAAACAATTGATGAGAAAGTCTTTCTTCTCTTTCTCCTTCTCTCTCTTGTAAGGACAATAAAATGAAATAGTTAAATAGGGATTTTTCCGAGCTGCTAAAAAAATTCTCAATTTACAATCCTGTCTTGGCCAATAATATTAATGAGTTCCAGGAGGCCAGGCTGTGGCCAGTCTCTGTCACCACCCGCCCTCACGGGGATTAAAGGCAGACAGGGGACAACTCACTAGTGGGTGGAAGGAGGGCTGGATCCACCAATGTGGAGGCACTGTTTGCCACCAGCAAGGCCAAGTTTTTGTATGTTTAACTCAGACAGACAGACACACGCACAGGCGCGCGCGCACACACACACACACACACACACACACCAAAGACTCGACAGTTTTAAATAATGGTTATTAATGACACACTCTTTGAAAGTGACAAATTACTTCTGATATTTAGAATCCAAGAAGTATGAAGAGTGATCATGTTCCACAGAACATGACAGGAAATGACAGTGGACACACACAGCTCTCACTGACCTGGAGTGGGAGGAAGGCAGGGGGCCCTGCTTGCGGTACTGGGCTGGTGTACACAGTGGTGACCACAGACTGCCCCAGCTGTCCATGTTGTGACTGAGGGTACATCCTGGCGGGGGCACACACCCTAGTGGTATGCTCATCTTCAGTGAAAACCTGAGGTTCTTGCTGTGTTGTGGGGAGACCTGGGAGCCACTGAAATCCCAGACTCCTTAAGTATCCTAGGATTAGAAATAACCATGGCTTCATTCACCGCCCATGAACATGCATGGGTGGAATTCCCAGCTATTCAACGGACTGTGGGACCCTGTCAATCCCCCACTGAGAAGAATCAGACAGGCGGAGGAAACACTTCCTTAGAGAATGGCCAAAGACGGTCTGTTCCCTCAAAGCCCGGGGGTTTCTGTTGACCAGCTTACAATCCTGTACCAATCTGCTATTTTTCAAGTCACAATTACTTCCAAAAAATTAAAAAGGGAAGCAAACTCTCAGAGCTGCCGTGGCTCTCTGATTCACTGCATTTATTCACTACACTTAAGTTTTATTACAGTCGAACCATGCAATGCCGAACACCTACCTCCCATATGAAAGAAATGAAGAGAAAAAGAGCCAAGCCTGGCCCAGGGCCGCACCCTTCCATCCCAGATGATCAAGTCTAATCCTATAAACTGAAATATTTAAAGAGTCACTAAACCTCGCTGACCCAACTTCTAAAAACCAGGAACACATGGTACCGCTGGCTTTTCATCTCCTTCCAGCTGACATGGCCGCCTTTCCGAATTTCAAGAGCAGCAGCCAAGCCCATAACGAGCTGCATGTGTGAGAACCCAGGGCAGGCGAGTGGCCAGGCAGCGCTCGAAGCCCCAGACCCCAACCAAGAACCCCAGGCAACAGTTTCTTCCTCTAGCCTACTCCATCTTAAGAGCCATGGAAAACATCTTGGTTAGCAGAATAAGTTTCTGGCAAGGAGGAAGTGGGATGTGGGTCATGGGCTGGACAGCTGTGTTTGGTCTGGTGCCAGTTCATACCTGCTGGCTATAGGAAACACCGAGGCAAAGGGCTGAAAAACCAGGAGGCCCGAGGCTCCTTGGAGGAAGCAGGGTGTGCTCATGGTCCTGGACTCTAGTGCTGGCTTCTCCTAAGCCTCACTCTTTGAAGGTCAGTCTTCTCTCTTAAAAGAGAGACTGCATTGTTTATCTTGGAAAAGATAAAAGCTATGTATGTACATGTACACACATGCACACATATGCACACACACATGCACAACCATGGACATGCACTTAAGTATTTATATGATGCCTAACACAGGATGCTCAGAAACTTGTAGCTGAAATGATAACAACTGTATTTATTCTAATAATCACTATTAATATCATTCAACTAGAAAGAAAACATATGCTGTTCAAGAAGGATCTTTGAATTGAATTTTACCCAACCCATGGGCAAAAATTCAACCCAAATAAACTCAGAAGATTTTCTGAAAGTTACTGAAGGCAAAGGATTTTATTAAATATCCAAATTAATAATTGAAACCCTGTCTTGAAACAGAGCAGTCTAGAGGGGAGGGAGGTGAGCCCCCCGGAAAGAGTGTGGGCGAATGCTCATTTTTACTGTTCCAGATTTCCACTAGAGACCCAAGTGAAATATTCCACAGAGCTACCTGCACAGAGACTGTCAGCTTCCACTCTGATAAAAGGTAAAACATCCTCCTCTAAGTGGCCAGGTTCACAAAACCAACCCCAAAGTGAGCTGATAAATCTGGCCTGACGCACCAAGAACTATTTTCATAATCCTGAAAAAGGCCTTTCTCCAAAGCTGGGGGCTGACCGCACAAAGAGCAGGGTGCACTGGAGAGCGAGCCTCAGGAAGGACTTGGCACCCACAACCCAGCTTTCCAGGACAACCTCTATGCAGACGTTACACAACTATCACTATGAGAAATGAGACACACTCTATGCCACGCGAACTACAGCACAGCGTTCTAGCAAATTTGCAAGCAGCAGACACCTTGTTAAAACCCGGTGTGAGGGACTGACAGCCGCCGTGGCTCAGAGGTAGGAGCCATATTGACTAATAGTCAATTCTTCATTAAACAGAAGCCCTGACTTCCCAAGACGCCATATTAAAAATTAATATCTAAAAGTGTATTGCTCAGCCTAAAGTCATCATTCATACCGAACAATACCAAACTGCATTCTAATGAAATTTCTCCTTCAAAATTCCCCGACACCAGCACGAAGCAGGGTTTGGCTTCAGAAGTGGTCGAAGGCTCTGGTCACCAGCACCTTACTGGGAAGGTGGCTTTCACAAGACTCTCTCTGGTCCGGAATCAACAATACTGCCCGGAACTCTGCCGAAGTGGGGTGGCGGAGTTGTGGGAGGCGATGATGACATGGGACCTTTGGGTATGGACGGTACTGCCTTCGGCCAGCAGCTACAGCTCAAGGGCACCACACTGGACCCCTTTAGTGTGAATTCAGACGCTGATGTCAAGTCCTGCCAAGGGGCCTGGGAGGCCCCTATAATCCTTAGGAAGTCCCTGCCACCACTTCCCACTCTAACTGCTGGTCTGGAGCCTGGAGAAGCTGCCTGTTTAAGATAGCTGAGTGCCAGAGGGCTGTCTCTCAATTAGGTGTAGGCCCAGTTCTCAATGAAAGCTCAATAAACTCAACAACCAGGGGCCATGCAGTCACAGGCTGAGGGCACAGGGGAGGCCTGCAGGCTGAAGGGAGCTGGCCTATGGGCTGAGATCTGGGCTGACATACCAGCTGGACACTAGGAAAGGAACCTCATTTCTCTACTTAAAACGGGGCTGACAGCAGTGCCTGTCCCATGGAGCTATTGTTCAGATGCTTGTTTATTGCTTACAAAGTCCCCGAGACAGGGCTGGGCAACCCAGCCCTGCTGTGTGCGTCTCTGCTACCTGGGGCTGGGTGACAGGAGCGCTGTCTAGACAACGCAGAGGTGAAGAGAAGGTGGTAGGTGCATACTGACTCCTAGCTCTACACCAGCTCACATCACAGTCAGTCTCATTACATACAGTCAATACATACGTTCTGAAATTACCTCCCACATGCTGGGCACCTGGGACTCGGAGGTCTTAATCAGTCTGCAGCCACATTTCACCCCAACCACTTCCCATCTCCGAAGAAATGGCACAGCTGAAAGGTTCCAGCTCATGGGGCCAGCGTACCACCATCACCGCTGCTTGTGTGGCCAGTCTTCGTTGGGCACCACGGCCAGGAGGATGTCCAGCCCAACTCTTCACGAGGGAAGAGGCTAGCACAGGTGGGCGCTCTCATAGTGGCTGCCAGAATGAGTCACTGCTGAACCCCAGCAGCCTCACCCCTGCCCCAGCTCTGGAGCCCAGGCCTGGTCCCTGCAGCAATCTTACCCCTGCCCCAGCTCTGGGGCTCCTCTAGCAGCCAGCTGCTGGTCCTCTCTAGGGAGTGATGTGAGCACACAATGGATTCAAACTTCAGAGCCAACATCTGTGCACCTTGGGCAAAGAAGCTTTACACCATGGTATGCACCTTAAAAAGCATCTCACTAAACAAATAAAACAAAATCTGGGTGGGTTTTGTGAAGGAAAGAAAATCTAACTGCAGTGGTGTTGAGCCCCACGCTCTCTGGACAGGACCAGGGCAGAGCTCCCACCCACCCCCGACTTGCCCGTGGCTCACCATGGAAGACCAACTCAGAGCATGCCACAGCTGCTCACGGTTAGCAGGGAGGAACAATTCCTTGGAACCAATTCTGACACTTGTCTGCAGCCTGACCAGGAGGTGGGGTGCAGATGGCCCTTCTGAAAATGACCCTTACACCACACCACAGCATCTCACCCCAACCCTCAGGCAGAGCCATTCCCTACGCAGAATCTGCCAGGCAAAGGTCTGCAGTGCCGTCTCCCGCCATGCAGAACAGGAAGTGTGTGCCACCACAGGAAGAGAAGACACGGCCTCCCTGCCCTAAGCTGGGTGGGCCTCTCACTCCAGTCCTGCCTCAGCAGGTGTCAGATACATCTGTGGTGCAAAGACAATCTTGTGATTGAAAGCTGACAGAAGGCAGCTGGAAGATTTGAGGCCATTGGTGTAGACATGAGGACTCCACTTGCAGGGGACCTCCTGTGCTAGTCGGCCCGAACATTCCATGAGGTGGCTCCTGGGCTGTGGCAGGGGATGTGACAACAGTGAGAGCAGGTGGCATGATTTCCTGTCTCCTTCAGGAAGGGCCATTAACCTTTTAGATGACAGCCCCGGGACCCAAATGATGGAACCATTTTTGAGGTCAGCAGGATCTATGTTCTTGAAACCTGACACCGACATGCAAAAGTTGTGACTGAATCGTGGTGTCCCCGAGAGGGAGACTAAGTGCGTGTGACAGGCCTTCTGCCGTCAGAATGCCCCACTTCTCAGAGTATCTGTCACGGAATGATGATACCCATGCAAAGAGTTCAGTACAATTATGTCTGTCACTGAGAAACACACTTTGGAAACGACTGACAACTTTCTGGGAGCTGGCAAATCACTGGGAGATCCCCAAACACCTCTAAGTAGCAAGCACCAGGCCACAGAGAGGCCAGCTTGGCTGACTGACACCTGGGAATGGCTCCAAGCAGCTGCACCTTGAGGGGATGATGCTATGACCCCCTGCTGGAAAATGTGGAGTGCACTCTGTGGCTTTTGGTGAGACAGTCCTTTCTCCTGGGGGTCAGATGTCCATGAAGGACAGGCAGGCCTGGTAGGGTTTCTCCTACAGGACCACAGGGCGCAAACAAGGACTCATACCCCAGGACTGTGAGTAGGGCAAAACACAGCCACTGTGTGCAGTTTCTAGGCAGCCCCCATTCAAGGTCTACACAAAACGAACTGTACCAGCACGTCCAGCACTCTGGGGCCCTAGCTACTTATTTCAGATGGGCACTAGAGGGGACCACACAGCAACCGCTTAAACACACCAGTGCTGGGCTGAGACACAGTGTCAGCACCACTGATGCCTGGGCGTTCTGCAAGGCCTGTCTGCACCTATCCCAGGTACGCCACAGGAGCTTTCCTCCTCCTGGAGGCCCTGTCACGGACACCAGCACGTGAGTGCACAGGGCAGTACCTGTGGAATTTGGAGCAGGTCTCAGTGGCCACCACCTACTCTGAGCCATCCCAACATACCATTAGCCAAGGCTACCGCAGCACGGTGTCTGTTGAACCTGAATTTCTTTTTTCTTTTTTTTTTTTTTTTTTTTTTTTGGTTTTTCGAGACAGGGTTTCTCTGTGTAGCTTTGCGCCTTTCCTGGAGCTCACTTGGTAGCCCAGGCTGGCCTCGAACTCACAGAGATCCGCCTGCCTCTGCCTCCCGAGTGCTGGGACTAAAGGCGTGTGCCACCACCGCCCGGCTCTGAACCTGAATTTCTAAGGGAGGGAGCACAAGGGGTGGTTTTAATTTGTCAACCTGACACAATCTAGAAACACCTGGGAGAAGTCTCAGTGAAGAACTGTCTAAATCAGACTGGCCTGTGGGCGTGTTGATGAGTTATCCTGAGTATGTGATCGGATGTTTGGAGACCCAGCACAAAAGTGGATAAAGCAAGCTGAGCACAAGCCTGGGGCACCGCATTCGCAGCTCTCCGCTCCTGGCTCTAGAGGTGATGTGACCAACTCCCCTGCCTCCTGCTGCTCTGGCCTCCACTGTGATGGACTGCAGTCTGGAGTTAAAGGCTAAAGAGAATGAGCTAAAGAAACCCTTCCTCCCTCAGCTGCATCGTCAGGGTATTTCCTCACAGCAACCAGGAACTAAACCAGGCCAGGAGAGGAGGGAGATGGACACTTCCTGACTAAGGTGTGAGAAGCATGATTCCTCCAGTGGCACGGAGGTCTGAGAGACCCCGCCTCCTTTGCTACTGTGACAATACACCCCGATAAACAATGCCAGAGAGGGAGGGTTTGGCTCACTGGTGCAAAGCTGTCTGGTCAGCCAGCTCTGTTGCTTTGGGGTGGAGGGAAACACGTAGCTGAGTAAAGCTTCTCACCTCAAGGTGGCCAGAAAGCTGGGAGGCTTGGGGGGAGACTCTAGTGACTCACTTCTTCCTATCAAGCCCCACCTTTCCAGTGTCTACCATTTCCCAATCACCTGTTCAACTGCGAATCCATCAGTAGATTAGTTACTGATTAACTCAGCACTATCATGATCTAGTTACACACACAAACAGTCTCACCTCCAACACTCACTAGAGGCCAGGCCTTCAACACATCAACATCTGAAGGATCCTTCCCACCAAACCCTCAGCAGTAGCTCATGACCCCCCAAGTGGTTCCGTCAAGCCACATTATTTATTTATTTATTTATTTATTTATTTATTTATTTATTTATTTATATCTTTTTGGTTTTTCGAGACAGGGTTTCTCTGTGTAGCTTTGCGCCTTTCCTAGATCTCGCTCTGTAGACCAGGCTGGCCTCGAACTTACAGAGATCTGCCTGGCTCTGATCCCCAGTGCTGGGATTAAAGGCGTGCGCCACCACCGCCCGGCCATTTATTTGTTTTAAAAAAGAAATGTTGAAAACCCAGTGCAGTGGTCCATGCCTCCAATCCCAACACCCAGGAGGCACAGGCAGGTGGATCTCTGGTCTACACAACAAGTTAGTAAGTCCCAAGGCTATGGAGAGACCTAGTCTTGGGGCGGGGGTGGGGGATGATGTCCCAAATCTGTCACCTTGTACCTTCGAGCCACCTTAGCTTCCCCCGCCCCTCCATTCACAAACGCTCATGCTCTCTCTAATGTTAACCATTTAAATAGCTGAAGCCAGCTGCCTACCTGTGCTCAGGTTAAAATTCAACACTGCAGTTTAGCAGTTTACATGACTCTCTGCTGAACCTGCCGGGTGTCACAGGGACACAGCATGGCCATACACAGCAGGGTGCATGCCACAAGCTCAGGATCAGTTCACTTCACATGCGAGCACACACACACATGTACACACACACATACACACATACACCCTACCTCTGGGCCATGTCTTCTGACCCTGTGCTGTGGACCACGTGACCTGTGGGAGGTCTTTCTTTACATCCACTGCCTTCTACCTCCTGGTTCCCAGGGGTGCTGCAGCTGTGGAGTTATACGATACTGACCCTATCCTTGGCACAGCCACTCTCCCTAGTGACTGTGTTGTCTATGGGTTGATAAGCATGACTCTGACATCTTTATCAAGCTTCTGATCCCACTGCTCAGCAAGCTGGGGCCAGCAGCCCACCAAGATCCATACCCTACGCCCCCAGGTGGCAGCCCCGAGCAGAACAGGAAGCGTCCCCTCCTCACAAAGCTGGCTCACTTAGCTAAGGCCAGCCCAGCAGAGGGGTGGGAGCTAGGACAAGTCCTCAGCCCTCAGGTCACCCCATCCTACTGGATAATGCGCCTGACACTGATGGGCAGGGGTGGAATGCTTGCTGCCTGGAGGGAGTTCTAGCCTCCAGGTCCTGGACAAAGTGGTCTGCCCCAGAGACCTAGCAGAGGTTTGTGGATGAAACCAGGGCTCACTGTACAGAGGGTGAGTTCTGCCAAGCTATTTTATACTGCTTTTGACACAAATTCCACTGAACTCAACGCTCAATTCACCGGACATCGCCAACGAGCATCCTACCTACCCTGAGGCCTTTGTTTAGGAAGGCAGGGAGGGGGCCCAGATTGAGTTCCACCATGACTGCCCCTGAAGCAGTGGGAAGGCTCAGGTGCTGCTGGGATGAGGAAGGTGACGGCCTGTCACCTGTGAAAAGGTCAGCAAATGCCCCTTTTGTCTGAAGTAAAGTTGGAAATGACAGCTCTCCGAAAAGCTGCTGGGAACGCTTCAAATCCAAGTGTTGGCAGAGCACATGTTCTTGGCTTTTGAGACCGACTCCCAGGCTCATGAGACAGCTTGTCTGCCACCCACTCCATCTCCCTCCCAGCGTGCATCCTGCCAGCTTCTAGGTGGCCAGTAGAGGGCACCCCACCACCACGCTCCTGGCAGCTACGCTTTGGTTCTCAGATCAGGTGTTCCCACACAAAGACCAGGGAAGTACCTGATGTTTGCGATTTACTGCTCCATGGGAAAATCATGAACTTGCTATATATGCGATGATGTCACCTACATAAAAGTACACAGGGGAACGAGCTCAAAGGAAATGTAACAAAAGGTTATGAGAATGTGCTCACTGGAAACGGGTTTTGTTTTTCCATTAAGTTCTATATTCTGCCAATTTCCCACAAGCACTTAGTGCTCTTGTGATTGAAAAACTCAGCAGTGCTCACGGATAGGGAGTCACCTGGAGGGGCAGCAACATGGTTCCTCACTGTTGGAGAAACGTGTGCTGTGACAGTGACAATGGGGGACTTTCACCCAGCGACCTGAGCACAGGCAGCCCAGAGGGGTGGCCCAGGGGAGGCCCAGGGTTCCTGTGAGCATGGACTCAAGAGGAGGAAACAGGAATGGAAGTGAGGTGCCAGTCTGCCTTAATTCTGGGGTCTGGAGCTGGGACACAGCGGGCTGAAAGTCACGGGCAGGGGTGTGGTGTGGGAATCTGGGCGGGGGGTAGTCTCTGGGGGGAGCTGAGTCTTCAAGTTACCTTAAAGCTGTCAGTCCCTACAAAGTCCCAGCATGCTCAGTCCTTCCTGTCTTCAATAGAAAATTGAAGTAACTAGCAATTCTTTAAAAAAAAAAAAAATCAAAGATACTGGATAGGAAAAGAATAAAATCCCAAAGCCAACTCACAAAAGATAAAAACAGCAAACCCAGATGACTTAAGAGGCTCGCACAGGCACGCACACTGCCTGTAAATCAACACCCAGCCAGAGAGGAGACTGGGAGAAACACACAACAGCATTTGCATACAGGAGGTGATCCTCCTGAATGCTGCTGACTTAACTCAGCCAAATTAGAATACATTTTATATTGACTATTTTGACATTTGTTTTATTTGGCAAGTAAAACAGAACTGATCCAATTTCCTTGCAGCCATTGTAAACCATAAACTGTGCTCCAAGGCCATAAAACACAGAGCCTTGTAAGGGTTGTGCTGGGTGACGCCACCCTCCAGCCCAACCAGCTCCGGGCTACCAGCTATGGCGTACGTGACCTGGCTCTCCTGTGACAGGCAAGCTCAGGACATTCTCTGTTTCTTCTGGGAGAGTAGGGACCCTGTCCAGTAAGTTTTTGTGAAGTCAACACAAGCTAGGGTCATTAGGAAAGAGGGAACCGCTACTGAGAAAATGCCTCCATCAGCTCGGCCTGCACACAAGTCTGGGGGCATTTTCTTGATTACTGCTAACTGATGTCGGAGGGCCCAGCCCACCATGGGGAGAAAGCCATGGAGAAAGAGCACTCCTCCATGGCCTTTGTCAGTTTCTGCCCTGTCTTCCTCAATGACGGGCTATGACAGGGTGGACACGCCAAGTCAGTCTTCCCCAGGTTGCTTTTGGTCAATGTTTTTTGTTTGTTTGTTTGTTTTTGTTTTTTTTCTTCACAGCAATAGAAAACAAATTAGAATGGCTTCATTCCATGCAATAGGACTTAGCAAATGCTTGAGGTGATGCCCATTTCTGGGTCCTTCCAGACCACATGTGTCTTTGGAGACTGGCTCTATTTATCCCAGGCAGTTGAGCCCCAAGGGCTCTGCAGCCTCTGCAGTTAACTCAGACTCGAGCTGACGGGAGCACTGGAGACAAGTGGACCTCACCCAGCACAGACGACAGCCTGAAACGATGCTGGCAGAGTTATTATTATTATAATGAATGCAGTCTCCTGAAAACTCACCACTTGCTAAGGACTTCTAGCTTGTAGTCCCTGGAAAGCACAAACATCCTGGGTAGCTAACCAGTCCTGCTGGGTCTCCGATGGGCTACTGGCAGAGCTGAAAGGGAGTTCTGTCCTCTGGAAGCCAGGGCCCTGGTCACTGGCTGTCACACACACCTGTGTGTCTATAAGCTCACTTGAATGGCAAGCCAATTTTTGTGTTTTGTTTAATCTGGTTTGGTTTTTGAGACAGGGTCTCACTATGTAGCCTTGGCTGGCCTGGAACTTGCTACATAGACCATGCTGGCCTGGAACTCAAAATCTGCCTGCCTCTGCCCTCTGCCTCCTGAATGCTGGGATTAAGGGTGAGAGACACCACGTCCAGCTTGACCAACCAAGTTTGAGCTCCACCTCTTGCTGTGTTGGGAACCTGTGGTATACCCATGATACAGAATATCGAGAGACTGTATACACACGGAACACACAGATTTCTGACCATGACTTTTTAAGGCCCAAGTTTAGACCTGCAAATTTTCAGCTACATGTTGCACTATTTCAGCAGATATTAAGTGGGTGTTTTCTAAACTGTAGCATGGCTTGGAAGTGCCCAAGGCCATGGAAATGCATGGGTGAGATCCTCAACAAAGCCTCACCTGGGAAGGTTTGGGGCTGGGGTGGAAGCGGCTGACGACTGTGAGGGCGTGGTGGGTTGAGATGAGTCGTGGTTTCTTGGCACTCTGCCCATGCGATACCAGATGCCCATGCTGTTCAGTTCCCTGCAGGAGAAAAGGAAAACCTTCAAGGCGCTACTGAGCTTGGAGCACTGACCTGAGTCACAAAGCCAACCATTACCTCATTATGTGCTGTCTCAAACCCCAGGAAGACCACTCTCACCATGTAAGACAGGCTCCATCACCCCCTTTATGCCCCGAGCCTAGCACGACTGCAGCTCAGGCCCTCTTTGTGTGTGATGTGGCCATCTTTACCTACCTGGGTATGCCCACCTGCCTGCTCTGGGCATGCCCACCTGCCTGTTCTGGATATGCCCACGTGCCTGCTCCGAGTATGCCCACCTGCCTGCTCTGAGTATGCCCACCTGCCTGCTCTGGGCATGCCCACCTGCCTGCTCTAAGTATGCCCACCTGCCTGCTCCGAGTATGCCCACCTGCCTGCTCTGGGTACACTGCCTTGCTTGTTGGCATGTGCTCACTATTCATTTTACCATCTCACTGCTCTCGAGTACTCTATGTGGTCAGGGTGAGGCAGCTGGCAAAGGCTCTGGAGACACATGCCTGACTTCCAAGCATGAGAAGGATTCTTCTTCAAGTCCACACACACTTCCACATGTCAGGATTTGGCCCCTCATAGCTGGAAGTCACCACGTGTGGCCTCACTCCAAGGTCAGTTGGGAAGATGGCCTCAACCCTCAAACTAGAGGTTCACAGCCCACAAACCAGCACAACCAAGAGTAGATACGCAGCATGCATGGTGTGACAGCCACAGTGGCCGTGAG
>CABHPH010139366.1:0-32870 GCA_902168325.1 Peromyscus nudipes
TTTTTTTTTTTATGTGGCTTGGTGTTATTATCTTCTAAACATGTTCTAGCAATTTTTCTTTTATGTTGTGATAAACACTACAAACAAAAGCAACATGCAAAAGAATAAGTTTATCTCACCTTACACTTCCAGGTAACAGTCCATCAATGTGGGAAGTCAGGACAGGAACTTGGAGGTAGGAACTGAAGCAGAGACCATGGAGAAGTGCTACTTCCTGGTTTTCTTCCCTTGGCTTGCCCAGCTACCTTTCTTATATAGCCCAGCTTACTTGTCAATGACTGGCACCACCCACAGTGTGCTGGCCCTCATACATTGATCAGTAATCAAGAAAATGCCACACAAACATGCCTTCAGGCCAGTTTGATAGGTGTAATTCCTCTATTGGGATTCCTTCTTCTTATAAATGTCTAGGTTTGTGTCAAGTTAACAAAATCACACTATGACAAAACTTTCCCTCACATATTAGCTTGTTAACTCTTATCCATTTTCTAGACTCTAATTGTCCCACCAGAGAAATTTCCCTAATGTTCTACTACCACCTGCCACAACCTAAGATTTTTGGACTTCCTGTATATCCCTTATTCACTAAACCATCATTGTTTTAGTCAGTTTTTCATCTCTATGAAAAAGGCAATGTCACTCCAAGGTCAGCTAGATCCGTGGCTTTGGCCTGAGGAAAGGCAGAGTAGTATGGGTAGCATGGTGATGGGAGCACATTGGAGCACGTTGATCATTACCTCATGCTAGGCAGGAAGCAGAGAGCAAGACACTATCTGCTAGTGAGCTTCCTCCTTCTTCCCTGTCATTCCACCTGGACCCCCAGCCTATTGATGATGTCACTCATGTTCAAGACGTGTCCTTGGCCTTAGTTAAATGTCTCTGAAAAATACCCCACAAGGACACCTTGGGTGTCTCCTAGGTATTTCTCCATTTAATCAGTTGGTAATCAACGTTAACCCTTACAGCTCCTCTAAGTTCTGTTTACACAGGAATTTTAACTTCTGCTTCCTTCTGTAGTGCTCAGCGGTATCTGATACATTGTTCCTTGAAGCACGACATGGGGTAAACCAGATGCCAAGGAAGAGTGAGAGGCCTAAGAACAGAGCCTTCTAAGTCAGTCAGAAGATTCAACCAGATTCGCTATCTCAGTCTTTAAATGATGGATCAGTTTTATGTTTGTCTGTGTTGTCTAATTCTCCACCTTGCTCTTTTGTGAGAACTCTTTTTAAATTCAGACCTCCCTATCTAAATTATACTGAGAGAAGAAGGAGAGCAGAGGTTTTTAGATTAAATGAAGAAAGGACATATCACACATTCTGGGATAGAGATGGTGACCACAATATGGGAAAAGAGAGAATCCCCATAGGAAATCCAGGACTTCCAAGGGAAAAACAAAAACAAAAACAAAAAAACTGATGGTTTGGTTATTTTGCCCTACATAAAATCCTGGAGAGTTGAGGTTTTATTTTAATAAGGGAAAATCTATTTCCATAATTTCTTCTCATCTCCGACTTTCTGCCATGTTCTCTTCTCGTTGTCTTTGTTTGTCTTCTTGTTTCTCCAAAGATCTCTGCTGAGCTTTATGGCTCCTACAAAGGGTTAGAAGTTTCTCTTGGGCAGCAGTCATCTAAATCAAGTGTTTACTCTTCATATCTCGAGGGCTTAGGCTTGTAAAGCATAATGTGCCACGCTTCACCGGGGCGGGTTTTACTATAGGGCTTCGTGGCTCAATGCTGCAGCCATTTTAGCATCTGTCATGTTTCCATTTTTCCGTGGGTTTACTGTGTTCTGCTGGCCGTGACTCAGCTGGTCTTGCTTCAGTTTTCCCAAGTGATTACAGTCAGATGATGACTACCTCTGAGATCACATATGCAAGGAGTTAGTAACCAAGGAAACTGCAGCTATATCTTCTTTGCTGACCGTTCCACAATGACCATGAGTGGTTAAACTTGCTGTGCTACAGTTAGATTATCCCTGTTAAGTTGCCAGAGGATTTTCCCAGTGAATTAATGAAAGGACTTCATTATATCATTTGCATTTTGATTTTGATTCCCTTGTGGGTTTTTCAAAATGATCATGAGTAGGAATACGCTGGGAGATTCATTTCACTGTGGTTTGGGAGAAGGGAAAGGTTCACCTTAGCCCTTAAATATGCCACCCATCTCATAAATATTCATAAAAACTCTCACAAAAGTAGGCAAGTCCAAGATCTCTCACTGCTGCCCAGCCTTGGGTCAGTCTGTCTAAGCTCTCTCAAATATACTATCGCTTTATTTTGCTTTGCTTCTATCCTGAATTATTTTCTGCAAGAAGGCAAGAGCTGAGAACCCCAGTTCTGTATCATCTACTGGATGGAGGTGTGGTCTTACAACTTGTTTCAGATACTAGGGTGGTTGACTGCTCTCTTTTTCTATGTGGCCTCTGAGCTTTTCTTTCATGTATGACCTCTCTGTAGAGTAGCTAGAAAATGGGAGCTGACTTCTTACGTGGTAGGTTAGAACTACCTAAGACATGCAATTTGAGGCAGCAACTACTGTTCATCTTAAGATCTAGACCCTCAAATTGTCGCATTTGGGGTGGTGTATACTTTTGTCAGAGGATGTCACAGAGCAGACTAGGTCAGAGTGGGAGGGGATGGAACAATGTCGTGATTACTAGTGCATATCTTTTAAGGATAGCTTAGTAGAGACCATGGGTAGTTACACTTTTATAAACAACATTGAAAACAATTATAAGCACCACAATCATGCATTCCTTTCTTCTTATAAAACTCTGTTCCTTTCATCCATCCCTCCAGTTCTCTCTCCTTTTTACCCATTGTTTTCTCTGTTACATCTACTTCATTCATTTACTTGTATGTCTCTCTCTCTCTCATTAGTTCTGCTTCTTTGCTTCTCTCCACAAAAGGAGGCAAGACTCACCACGAAGAACTCCACCCTCTCTCTTGACAATCTGTTATGTCTTTTATTTATGGAGTTGGATTTTCAACCATTTTCAGGACTTTCATGTTTTCCTTGACTTTCTTTCCTGAGTCTGTCTCTCACCACTCCATGCATCTCAAACATTGACACTTCCTTGAGCAGAGCATACCCTTACATCTGTTGGCAATTACATATGTGAGTCCTTCTGACAGGAAGTTCTCTGTTTCTAAAGTCCTTAGTATTCTCCATTCTAATTTTGAAACAGACTATAGGAGTATCTTCCTGCTTTAAGATGATGTCATTTTTTTTCTTCCTCTGCATTATTGATTCACCATTCCTCTAATTCTTCACTGGCTCATTGGATGGAGAGTTTATTTTGTGATATTATAAATGCTTCAGGCTGTTTGTCTTTCTAGTGTTATGCCTTATTCCTCTCTGTGTCTTTCTGTATCAGTGTTCCCTAGTCACTAAACACAGGACGTACAATAATTCCAAATTGGCTGGCTGAATCATTTCCTTTTATTTTCTTCTCTCAGTTATTACCTCCATGTAGGTGTCAGCACATTCCCTACAATCCTTTAGTCTTATTTCATATTGGGATTTGTACCCAGTATCTTCTTAAATTCACTCATTGCTTTCAGTGGAACTACTACTATCCTAGGCAAAGACTGATCTTGGTCTCTCTCACGTACCTATGTTGGCCATCCTCAGAATTTGATTACATGTTTTGGGCATTGCTCAGATTTATTTTTGTGGCTTTCTTAGGTGGCTTTTCTGCTTCCATCTCTCAGCACCAGGCTAATCTTCCTTACTGTGTGGATCTGGTGTTTCTGGAAGTGCTAGCTGTTTTCTGTCAAATCAAATCCTTTCTACCTGAGTCTTACCATCGTCCACACTCCAGACTCTAACAATCTTCCTTGATTTCTATTACTTAGTGGCACCCACCAGCTTCTCAAACCTTCTCCATCCTGATTGATTCTGGCTTACATGAACAGTTGTTTGATCCCAACTACAAGGTTCATTTCTTTGAATGTGTCTCCGTCTGGCCTCCTCCTTCTTCTTAGATATGCGTACTCTTCTCATTCCTGTAGGATTTATCCAGGGGCTTATTCGCTCTCATTTAACCTTATCCTTGCTTTCCCAGTCTCTTGTCTCTGAGACCCAACTACAGATATATTACATAAAATCATTTTTCATGGCTTTTATTTGTGCTTGACCAACATATGTGTCCCTTAAGGTTTCAAATTATGACAAGTTCCCTGTTCCTGTATCTCCACAGTGTCACAATGCCTCACATAATTATACCATGTAATATTAGCAGGTAAGTTATAGGATAGATATCTCTGCATAATTTAAAGGAAACAAAAAACACAAAGAAACAAAACATACAGGAATCTAGTCAATTTCCTTATTCCCTATGTATGATACTTCCTACTTTGGGTCTTGATAGTAATATTGTTGGTAAATAATAACAATTAGTATTTTTATGTTATCTAACTGCTTATCGAGCGCTTTCGTTTATATTTACTCATTCATAGTTTTATAAGATCTGCTACAATTGCACTTTCCTTTGAAGTTTCACATCTGAGGACAGAGAGATAGAGGTTCTAGGCCCTTTGCATATGTGAGACAGTTATGAAGCTTGTTCTGCTTAAGGAGCCCCCGGGCAATAGGATCAGGATCCATCCCTTGTGCGTGAGCTGGCTTTTTGTAGCCCATTACCTATGGTGGGACATTTACACAGCCTTGAGGCATGGGGAGGGGCTTGGATCTGCCTCAACTGAAGATGGGGGGATGGCTTGCAGGGAAAGGCTGGGGGGAATGGGAGGAGAAAAAAAAAAGAGGCTTCTGAAATCCCTCTCTAGCATGGCTTGTGTTAAGAAAGAGCTCCTGAACTCTAACATTCGAATTTATTCCTTGTTTATCTCAAATTCTCTCCTGTTGAAATATTAAAGTAAACCCATCCTCAGATAAAAATAAGCCTTACTGCATTTCAAAGATTAAAACTCCTTAGAACCAATTAAAAGTAACTCATTATTAAGTGTTTTTGTAAATCCAAGTAATCTACTTCTTTTTTATTTACCTTTGTTTTTTTTGTTTTATTATATTACCAAACACAGATATTTTTTGTTTTATTATTATACTAAACACAGATCCCCCTCTTCCCTTCTCCCAACCCTCCAGCCTCCCCCCACCCCCCAATGCCCATTCCCTCCTACAAGAAGGCAAGGCCTCCCATGGGGAGTCAGCAGAGCCTGGTACATTCACTTGAGGCAGGTTCAAGCCCTTCCCCCTGTCTCAAGGCTGTGTAAAGTGTCCCACCATAGGTAATGGGCTCCAAAAAGTCAGCTCATGCACCAGGGATAGATTCTGATCATATTGCCAAGGGCCCCTTAAACAGACTAAGCTACACAACCATCTTGCTTATGCAGAGGGCCTAGTCCAGTCCCATGCTGGTTCCACAGGTGTTGGTCTAAAGTTCATGAGTTCCCACTAGCTTGGTTCAGATGTCTCTGTAGGTTTCCCCATCATAATCTTGATGCCCCTTGCTCATAGAATCCTTCTTCCCTCTCTTCTCCTGAACTCCTGGAGCTTGGTCTGGTACTTGGTTGTGGATATCTGCATCTGCCTCTTTCTTAGAGCAACTTGGGGTTTGACAGTTTTCCTATTATTGGAATGGAGGAGATGACAGAATTTCAGGGGGAAATCCTCAAAACTCAAAGTAAGAGAAAGGGGAAAATACTGGAAATGAAAACTGTGTCTGTGAAAAAACATGGTGCTGAGACAGTGTTCGGAATGTGCATGCTTATTTTTAAGATTATATCGCCACCTAGTAAATCAGCCCAGAAATACAGCCTCAAAAAACAGCCTCCGAGTGGTGCTGTGCTCTCATCCTTCTGGCTACATCTTCCTACATCTGCGCACACAACCCATTGAGCATGCTGCCTGCAGAAGCTTTCTGAGTCTTTAGTCTTCTGCCTCATCCCTCATTCTCTTGCTCATTAGAAGTTATGTAATGGAGCAGTCACCAGCACAAATAAAAATGTGTTGAGAATTTCCATTAATTAGTTTCTTTTCCTGTCTTCAAAAAATGATTTGTTGAAACCCAGCTGGTTATCACTCACCACTCCTAAATAATTCAACTCTGAACTATTTGTTGCTACCAATATTTTGCATTTTCTGCTTTCATTTCTACCTAACCAAAACTGATATGGTCCTTCTTTTGGAGAAAATTGCACCTTTAAACATCCCATGCCCTTAGCTTTCTTGTATATTTAACAAGCACTTGCTTCTTCTGCTTCTGTAGCCATTGTTTGAATTGAATGCTTGCTCACCCATGCTTTTGTTTCATACAAGACACCTGCTAATTTAAATACTTCATGGGATTTAAGGTTTTGTGAAGCTTCTTCTTTGTACTCATTGCCAGCCCAAGGTTTTCATGTAGGAAAATACTACTCTTCCGGGCTTCTGAAGACATGTGTCAAGCCACACGTGCTCAACAGTGTTTACTATTATTACCAATAACAAAACATGAGCACTAGCATTGAAAGAAAAAAAAGAATAGAAACTGATTTCATTTGTCATTTACAATTGATAAACATCATTTCATTCAAACATCCAGAAAGAGAAGGTATGTACTCTGAAACCAGGAATCCAGTCATTTCAAAAATTAGAGTTAGTAAAAGTTTTCAATTGTTAAATTTTTAACTGATTAAGCTGGAGTGCTCAGAAAACCTTAACTCTTGTGTTTCAATTCTTTATTTATATCATCTTCCTTTTAGAAACCCAAGTTCTTTTCAGTCTTTCAAATGTCTCTAGTCTATTCGGAGGGCTACTTAGAATACTTCAGCTGAAGTGGTTTGATTGAAAGTTGAGAGTGAAAGGTCAGAGGGCAGGGAGATTCTTGTTGTAAGAGCCTTCTGTATGTGGACTGTCAATCATAAAAGCATCAATTGTGCATCATCCATACATGGTGTTTTATTCTTTGTCCCCTAGTAGTCATTTTTTTCCTATTAATGTATTAAAATTCTGTGCACGAGGCGCAGGTGGACAACCCCAAGAACATGCGAGGGAGGGAGATCTGCCCACACCCATTATCTGTCGTATGAGGTGGTGGCTAGAGGGAGAGGTGCCCTCCTCCACCCCCTGCCCCTCGCTGCCTGTGACAGTGGGAGAACTGGCCTTGATTCATGAGAGTGGGGGAGCTTGTCCTGCCCCTCATTGACTGTAGCACTCGGGAGAGCAAACCCTGCACCTCATCCCCAGCAGCACAGTAGAGATGACTCTGTTGGCAGGGCCCAGGTGAGCCAGTCTTGAGGGCATGAAAGCAGGAGAGCTGACCCTGCTCCTCCCTTCATCTGTGATGTGGTAGCATGGGTGAGGGAAAGATGCCCCCCCCCCCTTTGCTACCTGTGGCGGGCAGGAGAGCTGGTTCCCCCGAGTCACGTGAGTGGAGCGAGCTGGCCCTTACCAACTGCAGCAGTCAGGAGAGCACACCCTGCACCCCACCTGGGCAAAACAGTAGAACTGGCCATGGTGGTGTGGGTGCTGGTGAGCTGGCCCCTCAGGGCATGAGAACAGGAGAGCTGGCCCCACCCTTTGCTGCCTGCTGTGCTGGAGTGCTCACCCTGGTGGTGACAATGAGGGGGAGCTGGTGGGCTGATCAACCCAGCTACCAGACCAGGCCCAGAACCATGGCTGAGTTGGCCCACTCCAACATTAACCTCATGTGAAGGGGCAAGACCTGCAGATCCAAAGCTGCAGGATCTGTGTGACACAGGGCAACAACAGGACATCCTAGAGGAGTCCCAGTAAGAGTCCATTATCAATAGTGTAGCAGAAGCCAGAGGCGTGAAACCAGACCTATCACTCACTGCAATGAATACTTACAAGTAAAGATGTATGGACTAAAGGATATACTGTGTAGTGTGGGACATACTGCAGCTTCCATGCCACGACCTGGTTTTGTTTTTGTTTTTTGTTTGTTTGTCTGTTTTTGTTTTTCTTTCAAATTTCATTTTCTTTTATTTTGTGGGGATGGTTGCAAGGACAGAAGACAGATATGAAGGAACAGAGAGATGATTGGGTTCAGGATGCAGGATGTGAAATACACAACCAACAAAAAGTTTAAAAAAAATGTGCATGGTACATAATCGTGGATCAGCTAAAACGTCCTACTTTCCTCCTCTGGTGTGTCCTCAGAGATGTAATGTGATTTTACATCCAGGTTATGCTCTCATGAGGAACACACATGCCCTTGCTCTTTTCACCTGTTTCTTCATTTCCGTTGACAAGGGTGTGGATATGATGGAGTGACTGGAGCAGTCACTGTGGATCAAAGGACAGAAACTCCATTTTAGAGAGGTGAAAGGAGTCTTAAGGGCTCCCATCTCGGCCCCGCCTCAGAGGCAGTCACAGGTAGGCGTGACAGTTACCGGGAAGCCTCACTGGGGGTAGTACTTCCTGGTCAAAGCTGGCAGAGCTACCCACTACAGCTACCCAAGACTTTAGTAGAATAAAGAAATAAACAAAGGAAGAGGAAGGAGGATGGGCAGGCTGAGAACACTGAATTCTGGAGAAGGGTGGAAAAGGACATGGGCTGCTGGGCAGAGATGAGGAGGTGTTTGGGGGAAAAGATAGGACATTAATTGGAACTTGCTGAGGTAGTTACTACTTGGATTACAATATAAATCCTATTTTCTTTTTTCCTCTAATAGCAGATAACCATTATAAAACATTTTCTCCACTGTCTTCATATTTACAACACACAAAATCCTCTTAGAAAGTCCATCAGGCAGGTGCTGTTACTTAATTCTGTTTTTTTCCCCAGATGGATATGTTGAGGCAAAGGGATAAGATTTATTGGCAAAAGTCGTATCTTCTAGTAGTCAAGCATTTGAACACAAGCAATTTGCTTTAACCAATATTCTGGGTTGTCTTCAGGAAAATGTTTACTGAATTCTCTGTTGCTGGCCACTGTCTTCAGGCAAGTAGAATTTAATAACATGGTGACTTGAGAAATAAGACATACTTGGTGCTATTATTAATTTAACTAATCTATAATACATCGGAATAATGAAGACTTTCCAGTAAATACATCTACTAACTCTTGGTCACAGAGCTGATGCACTTGTTTCCATCTGTTAGCATCCATCGAGGTCAGAGTTTAACTAAATGTATTTTTTAAATGTTAAGATGGGAAATATGTTACCCTGGAAGTCAGAATGTTCACGGCATAATCCTATTTTGATATCCATTTGTTTGTGTGGATTTTGTTAACTCACTGCGGAATTTGATTTTTAAATTCTTGACCCAGGAGAATAGTGGTATTGAACTAGATGAAGAAATAACCTGCTATATGTGAATTTAAAAACTGCCATATACTTGGAAGTATTGCAAGCAAAGATGAAGCTATAAAAAGGCCAGGAAATTAATTTCAGTACTCAGTGGAAAGGAAAACATTCTGTAATGAGACTTTTCTCTAAGCAGTTTATTTGTTTGGTCTCTGTGCCTCCTTGTAAGCATGGAGGGTATTGCTAGTTTTAGGTCATATTAGATCCTAGTATATTTTCTAATATTATTTTCTCTATGCAGCTTGGAATCTAGAACATGCAATCAGTATTTTCCACTTATTTTCTTCATGTAGCATACTGGTGAACTTACAAAGGAACAGTGCCAACAGTTTCAACAGCTGATGTGCTTCCTGGTGGACAGCCTATAGGAGACGCTCTAGGCAGAGGAAATGGCGTGTAAAGTGCTTGGGTGTAGGAAGTGATAAGGTAGGTTCAGTGAACTGAGCAAGACCGACATGCAGGGTAGGTAAGCATAGGGTTGCAGGCAAAGGGACTGGTAAAAGAGGCTCACATGAGGACGCTGGGAATGGAACCTGGGTCTGGTGGTGTGTGGTATTACTTTAACTATGTAAAGCTGTGTTACATTTGGTTATGCTGCATTTGTTTAACGATGTAAAGATGTGTTGCTTTCCCTGCCTAAGACACCTGATTAGTCTAATAAAAAGCTGAATGACCAATAGCTAGGCAGGAGAGGGACAGGTGTGTCTGGAGGGCAGAGAGAATGAGTAGAAGGGATAACGGAGAGAAAGAGGGAGAAAGAGAGGAAGACACCCAGGGCTAGCCAGGCAGACAAGGATAGGACATACAGAATGAAAGAAAGGTAGAAAGCCCCAATGGAAAAACGTAGATGAAGAGAAACACATTAAATTAAGTTATAAGAGCTAGTGTGACAAGCAAAAGAGAAGATAGAGAATTCATAACTAACAGGAAGTCTCCATGTCATGTCATGATTTGGGACCTGGTTGGTGGCCCCAAAGAAAGCCTGTTCCATGGTTGTCAGGTTTTTCCTGCTGTCTTCCCCTGCATAAACTCTGACTTTAAACTGTCACAATAGGAGTTTTTATTAATTAAACACAAATGAAAACTCTAATCTGATCAGATTAAATACCTTTTTACTTCTTTCAAGAAGAGTGGGATGGAGGATAAGATATATTCAATTTCTCAATTCTGAATAGAGTAACACTAATTATTCTGTTTTAATAACCCAATTATCTTGATGCTGTCATTGAATGTATTGCTAATTATCAAATGTATGCTTATTTCAGTGGAGATAAATTCCCTTCTCTAAAATATGGTGATGTCTACCTTAAGATCCTCATGGTGGGGGCTCTCTTGTAGGTGAGTCTATAGAACTCTGTGTATGGTGAGGTCCTTTTGGAACTTGACAAACAAACTTGACAAACTTCGTCTCTGGATGAGACCAGAATAAAGGAATACTATGCATCACATAGAACTGATGTTACTTCTTCAGACCAATAGGTAATGCAGGACTATTTAATGCCTGAAAAATCTTTACTTAGAAGATTCAAAAGAAACAAACTCCTCTAGTGGTTCTAACCTACTCGCTCTGCCTCACTCCTCTCTATCCACTTTTCCCATCCATCCTCACCTTCAACCTCCTCAGATGTCGTCATACTCAGAGTCTGTGGTGGTTTGAATGAGAGTGGTCACCATAGGCTCATATTTTGAACGTCTGTTTCCCAGATGGCAGACTATTTAGGAAGGATTAGGAAGTGTGTCTTTGTTAGAGGAGGTGTATCACTGGGGGTAGGCTTTGAGGCTTCAAAACCCCATACCAGGCTCATTCTTATTCTCTCTTTCTCTTCTGTAATTTTCAGATCAGATGTGAGCTCTCAGCTACTGCTCCAGCACCACGCCTGTCTGCCTATTGCTACACTCCCCACCATGATGATCACAGACTAATCTTCTGAAACTGTAAGCAAGCCCCCAATTAAGTGTTTTCTCATATAAATTGCCTACATCATGATGTCTCTTCACAGCAGTATAATAGTAACTAAGAGAGAGTCCCTTCTTAGTCCCTAAGCATTGCTAGTCATTTCTGCTAAGATTTTACTTTGTGTGTGTGTGTGTGTGTGTGTTGTGAGACAAGGTTTCTCTGTGTAGCTTTGGAGCCTTTCCTGGAACTCACTCTGTAGCCCAGGCTGGCCTCCAGAGAGATCCACCTGCCTCTGCCTCCTGAGTGCTGGGATTGAAAGCATGCACTGCCACCGCCCGACTCTCTGCTAAGATTTTAAATATGGTCTTTTCCAAATCTAGTCCAAGTAGATACTTACTTTTGTCTGTTATAATTATAATTTAACACCATTTAAGTAATTATTTTTTTCTTTTTGAGATAGAGTTTCATATCTCCTAAACTCCCCTTAAATTTACTAGATAGTAGAGAATGGTCTTGAACACCGAATCTTCTTGCCTCTCCCTCCTAAATGCTGGGATTATAAGTGTGCATCAACCACTCTTGGTTCATACCATGCTGAGGATCCAATCCAGTACTTTCTGTACTCTGCTTAAGCACTCCACCAACTGAGCTACCCCCACAGACCCACTTTACCTCATTCTTGACATCAGTTCTCAGTGTTGATAAGGTTGTTTTTTTTTTTTTTTTAACTTTTCTAGTCAGGTGTGTGAAAAGAAACTGGGATGAGATGAAGAAAGAGGACTTGACTCTCCACTTCTTCTTTCAAAAATAACCTCTTTAGTCTCCATTTGTATCTAATAGCATGGAGAAGAAATGTCCCTGACTGTGATCCATCTGGATGTTAATCACTGGAGAGGCTAAAAAAGGGGTGAACAAAAGGATCAAGTATGAAGAAAACCTTTCAAATGATCATTTCCCAAGTCTGCAAACATTAGCTCCTTTGTTCCTTGATACCATCTTATAATGTTTGAATCACCATTTCTGCTTCAATTTGAAGAGCAGAAAAACTCAAATGTAAATAACATTTCCAAGGTTGTGCAGCTAACAAGATAATGGGGCTAGATCTGAATGTGAGCTTTTAAGACTCAAAAATCTATCACTCTTAACAACATGTCTGATTAATGTCATATTACAGTATGGCAGGAAGTAAATGGGATCAAGATATTATTAGGATGGTAATTGTGGTTTCCTGATTTACGGTCTCATGTTCTAGCTCGATTATATCTTTTGGATGAGAAGGTACTTGTCTTATGAACTCTGGTAGTGGCCAACAGTATTAACCATCTCCTAAAAGGCCATACACTTAATTAATTTGGCACACAGCCCCACTCATATCTTTTTCTTAGAAATGATTGAAAATACTGCCTAATTTTTGACTACTTTATATAGAACACACTTCATGTATACTTATGAACGTTAAAATTATTCTCAGTTAAATGTCTTTCTCTTTAAACTAAACTAAACTGAATGACTTGTGCTAAAAGTTAGGGCAAAAATTTTTGTTTGGTTGGTTTTTAGGTTTTGTTGAGATAGATTCTCACATAGTTCAGTGTTGTACATACCTACCCATCAAGCCAAGCTGCCACCATCATCATGAGGTTGTCTGTGTCTGCAAAAAGTCATCACCTCTGGGCTTGCTGTTGGCATTCTCTCATGGAAGGAGAGGTAGGCAGGGTCATGGCATCCTTACCAGAGTATCTTGCTACTCCTCCTAACAATTCATATATAATTCTTCCCTAATTGCATGTGGCCTTGGAGAGGGGCTAGAGTGCATAGGCAGGGAAGGACTTGGGGAGGGACTCCATTTGTGCAGCAGCCATAGAAAGTCATCATCCATGTTGAACTTCCAGGGTGGAAGTTCAATAATGTAGGTGACCTTGAAAGCCATCTACATTATTGCCTGTAAACCTTTACCCATTGCACTATAAGTAAGCCTAATAAACTTATTGGTTTCCCAGAAGGAACTTTATTGGTGTTGAACTTTCGTTTGTCATTGAGACCTTGTGAGGAAGGAGTGTGTAGACATTACCTAATCCGGGAAGAAAACTCTTAGAACACTCAGACCAGCCTTAAACTTTCTATGTAGTCAAGAATGAGCTTGAACTTATGATTCTCTTGCATCAGCCTACAAAGTGATGATTCACCACACCTGACCATCCTCTAGCAAGCCACATTCTAAAAGCCTCTAGAGTTCCAAATTACTTAATTATACTACTTAGAATTGCAGTGGTAATGTGTTACACAATAAGAGTAAATGTGAATGATAGAAAATGTCAAAAGAAAAAGATGCTTCTATAATATTGAAAGTAGTCACCAACATAGGAAAGAATAAGTTTCAGCTTAGATGTCCCACACCATCAGTCAGTGGCATTACAAGACAAAAAGCTACAGTGACAATGTTTTACATGGCAAAATTGTTTTCTTTTATCCAACTCTGATTTATAGAAGAGGTTTGATTCTTCAAGCCCACTGGAAAAGTGAGTTCTTTTTTACAACATAACGTTTTTATTAATTTTTTGGGAATTTCATACAATGCACCCTGACCACACTCACTTCCCACCCCTCCGAGGTCCACCCTCCCACCTTTGCACTGCTTCCCCAATCAGCCAACCAAACAACCAAAATAACCAACAACCAAACAGACAAACAAAAAAAACCCACCAAGTCCAATTCGTATTGTCCATATGTTCATTTGATCATGGTCAAATTTCCAGTGGCTAGCCCCTTAAAGAAAACTGAGTTCTTTCCCACCCCCTCCTCCAACCAGAATGCTGAAGGGTGGCTCTTCACAGCTGAAAAGTGAGTTATTAATCAGATCACCAATAACGAAAATGGAAATAAGTGAGATGAGCCATTTTAAAACCTCCAAAATTGTGAATGGACAACTTGATTTTTAAGGGTTAACTTCTTGCTTTTACATTTTCTAATAAACTTGGTAACAAGCTCTTAAAAGTTTATGAGCTTGATGCTGGTTCATCATCCTAACTCTTTCTGTTCTGGACCACAGCAAATGCATAAACCAACTAAAGCAGCCAGCACATACAACCTTTATAAGAAAAATCTTTAAAATAATTTACTTTATCCACTCCCACATTTTTGAGTTCTCTGAATTATAGAACTCTCCACATGAACAAGTACCCCAACTTGTTTGCCAAAACAGAAAGATGAAAAGAAAAATGAGCTCTCTTACAATCCCCTCTGGGACTAATTACCCGATCTAAGGAACTGACTAGACTGGTTGCTAGGTCTGAATTATAGTCATGAATAAGTTAGATCTTAATTAAAGTCATGTATGGGGTCCAAGAGGCAATGTCAAACAGGCAAAAAAGGCTGTTTTCTAATAAGTAGAAATTAGCATTTTAATGCTTTGCGTGAAACTGGGTTTCTGATGTATAAGAAATTTTCAAGTTGAAGAATTAACTCATCTTCTCCTGGGAACAGTGTCACACACTTGTAATCCCAACATTTAGCAGCCTGAGGCAGGATTATCAGTGCAACTTCTAGGCTAGCCTGGGCTAGAGTGAGAGCCTATCTCAGAAAACAACAAACAAGCAACAAAAAGTATTATCATATCTTCTTTATATATAATCCTTTCCAATCTTTTCATTATGAATCAAGTTAACTGTTAGCTATCAATAACACAAAATCATGCTTTCAAAAGTAGCTTATCTTTATTTTATCTTGACACTTATGATAGGCTTTTATTTCATGTCTTAACACTTTTTTTTCATAGCTCTCAACATCTGTGTGGGTAGGACACAATGAAGCCTGAAAAATTTTGGACAGACTAGACAATATGTGAGAATTGTCCTGCTGTAGAAGATACTATGCCTTAGGAAATGTGCCTTGAGATAGATAAATATTCTTCTTTAGAGGCACTTATGTTTAGAAAGTTAATTCTAAAGGCAAAAGAATGGACTACTTCCATTTTTCTTGACCAGTCTTTCCCCCATGGAACAATGAAAATGTTCTAAACGTGATGCAAGTCACCTGAAAGAAGTAAGGTGTTGAGAAGAAGCCAAATCTTCAGGGCCACCACCTTGCTGGGACTAAGCTGAGGATATGGAGCATTCCCTCAGAGGGAAGCCAAACACAGGATTCTATGTGAGCTAATGATCTTACTCTATTGAGGAGGAACCCTAGTTCACCATGGAAGAGTGGCCTGAGGTCTAACAGAGTTCCAGAAGGAAATATCTTTGGGGGACATTCTACTAGAGTAGGGATCTTAGTAATTTCTCCAGGAAAGGTAAGGGGTACATTGTCACGTGTGAATGGGATGTAAACATTTATAAAATGTCACCTCTATAGGGAATGGTAGGAAGAGCTGCAATTATTTACACTTGGGGGAACTGAGGTAAAGGAATTCACAGAGCTGGAAAATCACATTGGCTCTCAAATGTAAGTTTTATGACTATGATGTTGGGGTTCATGTATCCCTCAACTGTAGTCAGAAGATTTCCTGTGTCTCACCTGGTATGTGGTCAGGACAAATCTCTCACCCACAGTCCCACAGCCTTTTATAAAATAATCACACAGAAGCTTATATTAATTATAACTTCTCAGCCATTAGCTCAGGCTTATTACTGACTAGCTCTTACACTTAAATTAACCCATCATTCTTATCTATGTTTAGTCACGTGGCTTGGTACCTTTTCTCAGTTCTGCCTTGACATCTTGCTTCCTCTGTGTCTGGCTGGTGACTCCTCACTCAGCCTTCCTGTTACCAGAATTCTCCTCATCTGCTTGCCCTGCCTATACTTCCTGCCTGGCTACTGACCAATCAGCATTTTATTTATCAACCAATCAGAGCAACACACATTCACAGCATACAGAACTACATTCCACAGTACTTTCCCTTTTCTGTCTAATCAAAAAGGAAGGTTTTAACTTTAACATAGTAAAATTACATATAACGAAACTGTTATCAAGCAAGAATTATAGTTACAATATCCAGTCTGTTTGTATTTGGCAAAATTAAAGAAAATATTCTATCTATCTTATATTTCTGAGTCTAAAGTTTTATATCTAATTTATCTTTCATCAGAACCAAGGAAAATTATAACTATGTAATCTTCAACTACCTCAAAGACCTCAGAAGGATCGAATATTACCTAAGTAAACAGGAAATGCATTGTAAGCAACTTCCAAAATTCTGGAAATGACAGAGACAGCTGCCGGCCTGGACAGTCATCCAAAGTTCCTCTGCAATGGTGGGGCATCCATCTTCAGCTTATAGGCCTAGAGTCTCTCAGTCGCTTCTCTCTGTGTCCTGTAGAATATCTGGCAGTGTCCTCTGAGAAGAAGGAACCTGAAGGACCATCTTGCCTTGCAAAGTTCATTGGTCACCTTCCTATGGGTCTTGCCTGTTTCTGACTACACACAACAATTATTTAAAGGGCACCAAGATCAAGTTTGTGGGAGTGGAGTGGAAAAGGAAACACTATTATTATTTTTTCTAAGGATAATTATGGAAAAACTGGTAGAGTAGAGTTCATAGGCTTGGGTTTAGAGAGTTAACATTCAGTTACTATTAGCTCTACAAATCCCAACACATGATCTTCTACAGCAAAGAAGCAGAAGTTTCCTATGTAGAATGGGCCCCAGGCTCTTAAATCTTCTTTCAATGTATTGGTCCATGTGTTTATGAACTTACAGAGTCAGGCAGGACTTTCAATAGAATTTAATCAAGTGACTTCATTTACATACAGTAAAATGTGTTCTAAAGGCATTTATACTATGCTTATTAGATGCATAATCAAGATAAGAACATACTAGGAAAATTTTTTGAATGTGAGGAAAATTTGAAAATAGAGTCAAAGCCTTAAGATTCCTTTACCAAGAAAAAAGAATAAAATCACAAGTTCTTCCATACATCAAGGTTAGTATTAAATTTGTACAAAAGTGTGTTGAAATGTTACATAATATTTGAAGAGATGACAGATGATCTAGAGGCTGAGAATATTTCATCTACAAAAAGTGTTCTCTCATCTCTTCAGCAGATTTCAAGATTCCTGTCGTATTTTCTTTAGGACTTGGAGCTCTTAAAGAGTACAGCACCTGGAAGATGAATCTGCCTTTCTACAAAATTATTTAGGTATTTGTGTGAGGAAGAATAATGAACTACAAATGAATGCAATGCTTTCCACTGTTCTTTTTGGAATCATTCATCTTTGAGTTTGGCCTACTAATATTTTTGGTTCTTATCTTGATCCCTTCCTGAAACAAAATAATCTACTATTTATGATGCCTGTTAGTGCCCTGTGCAACTTACACATGCAGCATAAGTGCACCTTCTCAACAATTAGACATGAAATAAGAGTATAAGGTAGCCATGTATAAGGATGCTCCTAAAACAACCTGCAAAGTGAGCACTCAAAAAATATGAATATGTATTCTATAGGTAATTCATTCTTTTTCCCTCTCCCTCTGTCTCTGCCTCCCTTTCCTTCTCTCTTTCCCTCCCTCTCTCCCCCGTTTGTACATGTACATGTGCATGTGCATGTTCTTGTGTATGCTTGTGCATGTGTGTCCTGGTGGTACATGTGTAAGTGTGTGTGCATCACATCAAGATCAAAGGCTGAAACTGGCTCTCTTCTGTCACTCTATACCTTAGAATGTGGAGCTTTCTATTTGGTTAGACTGGCTGGTCAACAAGCCCTGAGAGTTCCTCCCATACTGGGATTACAATGTTCACTGCTGCTGTTGTGGTCTTGCCTTCTCATTCATGGGTGTTACAGATCAAAGTTAGCTCTCATGCTTGTGTGGGAAGCATTTTACAGCAGAGCTAGCTCCCTAGCTCTCTATTTTCCTTCTTGTTTCTTGAGGGCCCACAAAGTGGAGCATTTGGCTTCTTATTAGAGGGCAGATGATAAAAATAAGCAAACAAATTAATCTAGCAACATTAAACATGGCATTAGAATAAGCCCAGGGTGCATGCTCGGAATATTAACTACTCTCCTTTCTTCATGATCACATTAGCCTCCTTCAGGGTTAACATGGTGGCAGCATGCATTGCTGCATTTCAGCAGATTTTCTTTTCTCAGGTTTTGTTTCAAAGTGCATAGAATTGAGTCAGTCATATTTAATGTGTAAATATCACTAACCTACTTGATGTGAATGTTTATAGGCTCTCCGATCACCTGTGAGTAAATAAGTACTATGCATCAAACACATGAGAGTATTGTCTTTGTGCAATATTTGTTTCAATGGTGTACACTTTGGCAATTTGTCTATAAATTCAGTTTTGTCATTCTGAATATTCACATGGTGTAGTTTTTTCCTAGTTGGTGGTGCTATGAAAGAAATTAACAATGGCAGGGAGGTTTAGCACAAATTATAACAGACATGGTTTGTGGCTTCCAGCATTTGAGAACACCTGCTATCAGATCCCTGTGCTCAACCAAAACTCCCAGCTTGACAATGAGATGTAGCCATAGCTGGAGCACAGGCAGGTCTGAGCAGAAACCTTGCAAAGTGGGTAGAAAGTTGCTATGCTGAACATTATCCCACACACCATCATTTTAATTTTTTTCCTAAATTGAAAGCTTTCTGAAAGCAAATATTCTTCTGTTTCTGGAAATGTGTTTGATGGGGAAACCTTAGTAAATGGATGCCTCTCTCACAGTCTTTGACCCTCTAAAGTATTTGAATATTTATTGTTTTCCCTGCAGATTGCTTAAGTGTTTGAACTCAGCAATCAGTCCACAATCTGCTGGGGACAGGGATCACACAGACATGACATGAACAATATGCTGCCTATTCTGAAAAATTCTGAATTCTGAAATTTGCCTTTTTAGTGAAGGCTTATATATTTTCATGTACAATTTCCCCCATTTTTCTATTAGCAATTTATGCTAGACCCTAGGTTTGTAGTTTTGGATCTGCATACTGTGTTATATCACTGGTAATAACTTCCCATTTGGGCTGAAATTTATCTTCCCAATTTTTTCTTTGAATGCAAAATCCCTGAAAGAAAGGTTTTATGTTTAAAGAAATTTTTGGTAGTTGTTTTTGGCCTTCTTTGGTACTTTGAGTTTGAAAAGCAGTAAAAACAACTCAACTGGGCAGAAAAAGCAAAACAAGAGTAATGGGGTATGTCTGGAGAACTCAGGGGCACTTCAGGTACGGACTGGCTGTGGACTGGCATGAGCCTAATGGCCTCTCCATCACTGAGATAGCCGTCATGGCTGGAACTCATTGAGAACCAATGAGAAACACCCTCTGCTGTCCAGTATTTCAAAGCTTTTTATTGCTTTATTTGTGCAGAGGTGCATCAGGTAAATGGAGTGCTTATAATTATAGGTGTAGTACTAGCCATTAAGGCAAATATATTTACAGCCCCTGTAATTATATTTTGGTAAAAGTTGTTCTGGATGGCTAAACAGGACTCCTCCCTGGGTAATATTTTTGCTTCAATATTTCTCTATGGATGTAGAACAGCTTATAGCCCAAACACTTTCTCTTCATGATACTTTTATTTCTGGCATGACCTTCTTCTCTTTAAAATCTAGGAAGAAAAAAAACAAACCAAAACATATAGAGAGCAACATATATGCATATACATATATAATGTACTCCAGGGACTTATTGATTTATTGACCTATAGTCACTTAAAAAATCTATAGTCCAAAGGCTAATGAAAGAAGATAGGCACTGTATGTTTGGCCATGATACTTATGTCTTAGATAGTATTGCACAGATTCTGCGCTGCTTGAGAATTCATGTCGAACAACAGGGTAATAGATGCTGTTTAACAGAAATATTGTATTGTAGCTTTCTGGTTAGTGGTGATGGGAGCCTTCCTTTTGTAGTGTTTTGAAGCTTACTTAATTAGACCACCTTTGGGCAAATCGTGTTTTCAACAAATTGAAAGGCATTTAAATTCTTTCAGATCACCTGAATACCATTCAGTGTCCTGGTATGTTAATTTGCCAACTGGAACCCCTGAGAATGGAGCTAATTAAGTCTATAAATAAAGAAAATAAGTAAATAACTATAAGGGAGAGTATTCTACATTTGTGTAACATCTTTGAGTTGGATTGTAAAGTGTGATAGAAATTATTTTCCAAGGCATTTTTTCTTATAATTTAAAACAATTTTGATAAAAAATGTATTTCCATATTCTTCTCAATGGAGGCTTCACAGATTATAAAATTATTAAAAGAAACATTTTTTCTATTGTAACTCTTTGAAATGTCCAATATGATAAATAATAAATGTCCAATTATTTTGAAATGGTAGAGATCCAATCCTATAAAACCTATTGCTTCTGGACTCAAGTGAGAGACAACTGTAGTATGTCTTGGAAGTACTTGATCAGTAGTTTATCAGTGGAAATCTGTGATGTCACACTTTCCCAGAATCCTCTTCTCTTTGGGAAACAGGCTTCTTTTGAAATCCCAATGTGTTCATTAGTGTTTAGACCCCAGGAACTGAAGTGATGTCTCAGTCTACTCCAGTTACATCACTGTTCCCAACTCCCTGTATAAATGTTTGTCTGTAACAGAATCAGTAAAAAAAATCTTTTCATAAGATTTGAAAGTGTGAAGGTTAAGAGAAAGCAACTTTCAGCTTAGTTGGGAGCAGCAAAGTTGTTCATTGGGACAAGCCAACATACAGCTTTCCCGAAGTTGAGACAATGAGGCCAAAATGCAGACAACAGCAAGAAGTGGAGCTATATGTTACAGCTGACTTAGGGGGTAGTTTGGGATGAAAGGGGAAAACCACAAAGGACAGATTGACTTGGTTTTGAGTCGTTTAAAAAATTTAAACTATATGGAAAACACAGAAACTAGAATGATCAACCCCAAGTTTAAAAATTTATTTTATTTTTAATGTGTGTGTGTGTGTGTGTGTGTGTGTGTATCAATATGCCACACATGTACCGGTTACCCTCAGAGGCCAGAAGAGGGCCTGGAGCTGGAATTGCATGAGGTTGTGTGACACTCTGTGTGGGTGCTCAGAACCAAACCCTTGTCCACTGGAAGAGAAACAAGTGTTCTTAACAACTGGGCCACCTCCCAGCTCTAACCCTAATTTCCCACTTTACTTCATATCTATACTCTTTAGTACACGTAACAGTGAAAAGTATTTTCATGTTACTCACATTGGTGACCCCACATTTTGCTTTAGGAAATGAGTATTTGTAGTAATCATGAAATAAAAGCATAAAATGTGAAATTGATCAATCAACAAATCAATCAATAAAAGAAATATAGCCAAAATGCAGAAAGAAAAAAAGAGCATTGAATCCTCAATATATCTGTGTCTGAATACTATTTAACTTTCTACTTTTAGGATGACTCAATAAATTCCTCTTTATTTAGCTTAGTTGGTTTCAACTATGTCTAATTTTCATGTGACTTAAATTATTCTCTTGTTCAAGAGAGATTAATCTTCCCCCTAGAAACTCTCTTTTTAGAGTAGATGGCTGAGGAAAAGATGACAAATGTATGTTGATGTATAGAGTACTCAGTTTAATTGAAAAATTAGAATTAAATGTTATCGTTATATTCATCAATAAACAAGTTAATAAATTAGCAGGAGGAAATTTATGTGTTCCTTATATTTATGGATGAAAGGATTCAGTTTTCAGTGTGAAGTAAACTTTAAAGAATATCTTCTAAGTACCACTATGGTACACTTATTTACTGAAACAAATGTTACCAGTGATTGCTTAACTAAATACTAGCTTTTATTTTCACCCATGAAATGCACTTTACTGTTTTCACCCATTTAATTTTATGTCCACACACAATTTCATTTGATTCTTCCTTTTGGTTTTCATCCCATTCCATGAAATGTCTTTTTAGATACTACAATCACTTCAGATTTCAGGATAAAACAAAACATCTGAAGCTAACTACTCTTAGAGAGGTTACTTGGATTTGCCTTTTGTCCCTAAACAGACCTCACAAGGGGAAAGTGAAACTCTCGGCATGTAGTTTGTTTTATTGGTATTATTAGACCATGCCTTAGACACAAACATTTCTCCTTTTTCTGCCTGTCTGTTTATCTCTCCATTTCTCTTTATATGTGTGTGTGTATCTTCCTGTCTCTGTCTCTGTTTTTCTTTTTATCTTCTAACTGGTGGAAACAGAAATAAAAACTAAGAAAGAACCAAATCAAACCTTTAGGTTGATGGATGGACTATGCTGTATGAAACCCTGTGAACTCTTTCTACTACAGGAGAGATTATTCTTCCAGTCATCCCACAGCCATTCATTTATCTTTTTAAAGTGAACTGTGCTCATCACCTTTATAGTCTATATGATTTGGATGCATATTTTAAATATGTATTTATCTACAAGTTTTGAAAGCATATATCCAATGATTTTTCATGTATAAAAAGTCAGGTGAAGATTTATAAACCAAAATTTCATAAATTATAAAGTTACTTTTAGATTGTTCACTTTATTTTTGGTTATTATCAGTAATCATACATTGTAACTCTTTTTGTCTTTTCCAAAATACAACATTTTAAAATTGAAAGTAGGTTTTTTTTTTTCATACAATATATTCTGGTGATGCTCCCAACCCCCCGCAGATCCTCCCCACCTGTCTTCACGCACAGATTCACATCCTTTATCTCACTAGAAAACAGACATCTAGATAATAAAAAAGATAAAACAAGGTAAAATTAAAGCAATCAAACCAGCATAAGGCAAACGAAACAAAAAAAGAACCATAGAAAAAGCACAAGAAACACATACAGACACAGAGGCACACACATTTGCACGCAAAGAAATCCCCATAAAAACAGAAAACTGGGAACCATAATACATAAGAAAAAGACATGGAAGGTAAAAAAAAAAAAAGTGACAAAGCATTATGATACAAATAATGTTTTTCATAAATTCCTCTTGATTCAGAGTTCTCCCAATCACAATCACTTTACAGTACTTTTTTTAAACACTAGGAAGCCTACAGCAAATTTGAGACTATATTAAAAGATGTTTATCATAACCAATATCTAATAGAGGTAATCATACAAAGGTCTGCAAGCCATTTCAGAAGATTCATTTTATAGGCACAAGATTATGGTAATTTATCATCAGTGTTATCTTCTGGGTGCTGTAGTGTTGGTGGAGGTAAAGATTTGCAGCCCTCCGTCTCTCTACCCATGGTCAGCATTCACCTAATAGCCAGATTCCTACCTAGCATTAGATTTATGCATTTGTTTTTGGTTCAAGGTTTCTTGCTCCCACTGGCAAACACAGATGCTTCTTAACTCCTCTCTACCTACATGTGCACAGAATATATAATTATAAGAGGAACTAACATTATCTGAAATGCATTTCTGTTTATGCCTGTAGACCAAGGTCAGAACAATTCATCTGAAAGATGGTAGCACTGTGGATTATGCTAGACAATATTTTTCCCCAGGAATGTGATACCATATATTACAAATAGGCAAAGTATTCATGCAAATCCTCTGCTGGCCTCTCTGTCAACTCAGGTTTAGTATCATTAAATATGAAGTATAGAAAATAGATTGCTGGTAATGCAGATGTTTCTAGGGGTGAGTATTTCATGCATATGTTAAAATAATAGTGTGAGGATTATTTTTATGTATCAATTTGACTGGGCTGTGGAGTGCCTGGATGTGGGAAAGTCTCAAGCTTGTTGTAAATTCCCAAAGTAGCAGGCATAGTGATGTTGAATAATACCATGTTTAGGGCCCCTTGGCTACATTGCCAGGAGCAATCTGTGACATTGTGACAACACCGTTGAATCATTTAGCTTCTTTAGACAAAGTCTGCTCTTTTAGGTTAGTGAAGTCATAAAGGCTCAGGGCACTGGTGTCCTGGTAGTGCATTGTTCCCAGACGACATCATCTAACTAAAATAAAAATTGTATGTTACTTGATTCATTTTGAAACATTAACATTTTTGCAACTAATCAACTAAAACCAACTAAATTAATTTTCTTAAGACCTCTGGCTTTGGGGGAATCACATTTGAAAAAAAAACGAGTAATTGGTGACTAAGAATCACATGTTGTGTTAGAGAGGAGTAGAGTCTGGGAATCTCAGACATTTTGAGACATCCTGTTATTTGCTCGCTTGCCTGTGTGTATGTGTGGGGTGTCAGTGTGCATGTGCATGTCTTCCATAGCTCCTTTGTTAGCTATCACTTTGGGTTTAAAGGCAACTGGTAAATGAAGATTGTGTGGTAATAGTCATCGACAGACATGGAAGCTAATGCTGTGAAGTGTCACTGCTTTTCATAAAATCATAGGAGCAATCAGGAGAAGAAAATTCTAGTCTTGTCATGCCGCGAGGCTTTCAGTATTGCTGTTCTTACCAGTCCTACTGTCATCGATAACCTTATCCTGGGGACACAGAAGGCAGAACCGGGGATGGCAGGAGACAGAAAACTCTGGTTACCCGGTGACTGTCCTTCGACAGCAGGCTACAACTGTGTTTTCAAGTAATCATCTCTCTCTACATGTTATGGTATTCTGTAGTTCAAAGACACTTTATTTCAGTCTAAAGCCTGTTTTTTAAAAACGGATTTTCAAAATCTATGGTCTACGTAAGCTGATTTCTAAAATTTGAGCTTTATTTTTAGTTTTAAATCTTTATTTAAGAAGCTGGTGTATGGTCAGAAAAAAAAATGCCTCTATCAAAGAACAGAGGAATTTGATGTTGGGTGATTGTTGCTAAGGGGCCATTTCATGCAAATTAATACTTAAACATTTAGCAGCTAGGTACATGATGGGAGGGGGAAGAGTGGGGAAAATTGGTCAGGTGGAGAGCAAAAAACTTACTCCCATCTGATTAGAAAAAGATAATCATGTGTTTTCATGCGAACGGGCAGTAAGTATCCTTGTGTTTCTTTAATTTCTTTCTTTCTGCTTGTCTTGGATTGCGGGGAGGGAGTTTCAAAGCGAGATACTTGGTAGATAACTCTACATGGAAGAGGAAGGCAGTGGAACACATTTCAGGTTAAGACATAATTATTCAGGTTTCTGATTAAAAAGTAGATGAAGAACTGGAAATAAACTTGTAATAATTTTTCCTTAAGCTCATTGGAGTTTTTAGAATTTCCAATTTCAATTTGTATTTCTTATTGAAAATTTCTTATTTCAATTTCTTATTGAATTTCAATAAGAAGTCCTTATTGAGTTAGCAAAATGCAACTCTAAAAAGTATGGTAGCTGGGGGATCCCGGTTGGCTACCTGCCTCCCTTTATCCATCCTGGTCTTTTTATACTAGTTAATATCAAATACCAATGGTAAATTATAAAAAACAAAATGGAAACTAAAAACAAAAAATATTTTTATAATTTTTTTCTTTTTCTTTATTATTAATAAATTTTCTATTCATTTTACATACCAACCATAGATCTCCCTTACCTCCCTTGTCCTTCCCCCCCAACCTTTCCCCTCCATCCACCCCCTATTCCCACCTCCTCAAAGGTAAGGCCTCCATGGAGAGTCTGCAGAGCCTGGTACATTCAGTTGAGGCAGGTCCAAGCCCCTCCCCCTGCACCAAGGCTGTGTAAGGTGTCCCTCAATAGGAACTGGGTTCCAAAAAGCCTACTCATGCACTGGGAATGGATCCTGATCCCACTGTCAGGAGACCCTTTAGCAGGTCAACACCAGTAGCACATACACCGAGAGAAACCATTAATAAATGGGATCTCCTGAAACTGAGAAGCTTTTGTAAGGCAAAGGACATGGTCAATAAGACAAATGACAGCCTATGGAATAGGGAAGATCTTCATCAACCCCACATCTGGCAGAGGGCTGATGTCCAAAATATATAAAGAATTCAAGCAACTAGACATCAAAATACCAAACAATCTAATTTAAAAATGGGCTATGGAGCTAACCAGAATTCTCAACAGAAGAATCTCAAATGACCAAAAGACATTGGAATTGCTCAACATCCTTAGTCATCAGTGAAATGCAAATCAAAACAACTCTGAGATACCATCTTATGCCTCTCAGAATGGCTATGATCAAAAACACTGAAGACAGCTTATGTTGGAAAGGATGCAGAGCAAGGGGAACACTCCTTCATTGTTGGTGGGAGTGCAAACTTGTACAGACACTTTGGAAATCAGTATGGCAATTTCTCAGAAAATTGGGAATCAGTCTACCTCAAGACCAGCTCTACCACTCTTGGGCATATACCCAAGGAATGTTCAATCATATCATAAGGACACATGCTCAACTATGTTCATAGCAGCATTATTTGTAATAGTCAGAACCTGGAAAAAACCTAGATGCCCCTCAACCGAAGAATGGATAAAGAAAATGTGGAAAATATTTTTATAATGTTAATACCTCATTTTCTTCTTTATAATGCTTTTAGTAACTCTAGGAATTTCATACAATGTGTTTTGATCATGTTCATCTTCCTACTTCAACTCTTCCCAGGTAATCTTCCTCTGCCCTACTCCCCTAAATTCATATAATTCATGTTTGTATTCTCTGTCTCTGTCTCAACTCAGTAACTCAAAGAGTCCTGTTTATGTTTTTGTGTTGGCCAACTCCTCCCGGGTGTGGGGCTTGCCCTGGAGTGTGGTTGATACACTAGATGTTACGTGTGAAAGAAAACTGACTTTCCCTCTCCCATTAGATAAAGATCAGAATTTGTGCTCACCTCCCACCTCCATGCTAGGAATCTGGCTTGAGCTCATGAAGGTCATGTGCAAGCTGTCACAGCAACTATGAGTTCATATGTGCACCTCTATGCCCTGATGTTTCTGGAAAACATTTCCCATTAATTCATCCACCGCTTTTGGCTATAAAAATCTTTTTGTCCCCTCTTCCACATAGATCACCGAACCCTCGGGGAGAGTTCAGATATACACCTCCCATTTAGGACTGAGGATTCTGATGCTTCTTTTTTTTTTTTTTTTTTTTGCACATTGTCCAGTTGTGAATTTCTGGGTTAATTGCGATCAACTTCAAGAGGAAGCTTCTCTGATGAAGAATGGTCAATGCACTGATGTATTGGCAACAGCATACAAGGTTTGGGAAATCTATGGGACCCCACTGACCAATAACTCAAAAAAAAAAAAGGAAAAGAAAGAAAGAAAAGAAAAAAGGATAACAATCAATTCGTTGTTCTAGGGCTTTTATTTGGTCAGTATGGTTTCTCCTTGGTGTTCCCCTGTTATAGGAAAATTCCATTTAAATTCTTTATATATTTATAATATATTATAATATAATACAGTTATAATATGATTTTTTATATATGCCAGGAAGCTTCTACAGTAGTAGGTTTCCTTATGGATTTTCCAAAAGGCCCTCCCATCCCATCGAATCCTTCTTGTTACAAAAAGGGGAAAGGAAAAAAAATGGAACAGGATAGATTAGTGTTTTATTGTATTTTTAAAATTAGCTTACGGTTCAGTCGGATCCCGGCAGCAGCTGCGGCGGCTCAGTTCTTCTGTAGGTCTCCCTGTCTCCCTTTCGCTTCCGGAAACATGGCCTCTGGTGTGGCTGTCTCCGATGGTGTCATCAAGGTGTTCAATGACATGAAAGTGCGCAAGTCTTCAACGCCAGAAGAAGTGAAGAAACGTAAGAAGGCAGTGCTCTTCTGCCTGAGTGAGGACAAGAAGAACATCATCCTGGAGGAGGGCAAGGACATCCTGGCAGATGTGGGGCAGATGTGGACGACCCCTACACCACTTTTGTCAAGATGCTGCCAGACAAGGACTTGCCGCTACGCTCTCTACGATGCAACCTACGAGACCAGGGAGAGCAAGAAGGAGGACCTAGTGTTCATCTTCTGGGCCCCTGAGAGTGCACCCCTTAAGAGCAAAATGATCTATGCCAGCTCCAAGGATGCCATCAAGAAGAAGCTGACAGGAATCAAGCATGAATTGCAAGCCAACTGCTACGAGGAGGTCAAGGACCGCTGCACCCTGGCAGAAAAACTAGGTGGCAGCGCTGTGATCTCTCTGGAGGGCAAGCCTTTGTGAGCCGCCTCCAGCCCCCTGCCTGGAGCATCTAGCAGCCCCAGACCTGCTCATGGGTGTTGCAGGCTGCCCCTTTCCTGCCAGACTGGAGGGGCTGGGGGAATCCCAGCAGGGGGAGGGTAATCCCTTCACCCCAGTTGCCAAATGTCCCCCCCACTCCCTGCACGGTCCTTCTCCCTCCACCCTGACGGTTCTGGCCTTCCCAAACTGCTTTTATCTTCTGATTCCTCTTGGGTTGAAGCAGACCAAGTCCCTTCCCAGGCACCCAGTTTGGGGGGAGCCTGCTTTTTTTTTTTTAACGACACCCCTACTCCTCACCCCCCCCATCCCATGCTGCCAACTTCTAACCACAATAGTGACTCCGTGCTTGTCTGTTTAGTTCTGTGTGTAAATGAAATGTGGAAATGACCCTCCCTGCGCCAGCTGGGTTGCCGCCCCTTCCCCTTGTTCTCGGCCACTCATGGAAGCAGGACCAGTAAGGGACCTTCAATTAAAAAACAAAACAAAACAAAACAAAAAAACAATAAAAAGGCTAATTAACAAAAAAAAATTAGCTTACAAAGTAACAGGGTTCCATGTGGCATTTTCATATGTATTTCATTTTGGTTGTTCACTCCCCTTCCTCTGCCTCATATCCCTGACCACAACTCACCACCGTATCCTTGCAGTTTTAGTGTTTTCCCTTCTGTTTTGTTCTATCGTCTTTCCCATCTCCCCGACCCCTGTGAAATATACTCCATCTCATGGGTCCATCCCTAGTTTCTTGGCTTCACTCACATTTGCTTCCATCTTGAAAAGGATTAAATTTTTGTGATTTTAAAATGTATTATAGGAGAAAACATAAATTCCAGTGTGAAACTGGGGCTACTCTACAGAAGAACATACAGCAAGAACGAATATGGTTAAGGGAGGTCATTTGCCTAAAGTTGCAGAAGTTACTCCCACAAAAGAGAAGAATATATCCTATACAAGGGCGAATTACATTACAAGGAAATTAAGATTTTTTTTTTAGGGTGAACAAGACTTTAATTCAGGATATGTTTAACAAAACATGTTTGTGATCTCCAAATTAACCTTTGAATATTTATGAATATGTATACAGACATGTATTGCTTGAGGACAGGGGACATATTCTGAGAAATGTATTGTGAGGTGATTTCATTACTGTGAAAACATCAAAGAGTGCGTTTAATCAAAGTACATGGTGTAGGTCAGCCCCTCAACATAACCTCATGTTGCAGTCAATGGAAAGAACAAAACACAGGAAGCTGCAATGATCATAACATGTCATATGCTTCATTTCTTTTTATAAATAAGAGTACAAAAACTACACTCTAATCTACTTATAAACACACACTTATAAAACAGTAAATACAGACCAGTAAACCTATTTATTGCTATTGTTATGTACAGTGCATCATTTTATGTGTTATAAAGCTGTGAATGACAACACAGTAGGCTTGTGTCTGTCAGCATTACTACACACACATTCCTAATTCATTGTACCAAATATGCAATAGCTACTGGATGGTTTAGTTTCAGTAGGAAATAGGACTCTTTCAGCTTTAGTATATTCTCATATCTTCTGTCACTGACTCAAGTACAGTTCTACAGGAAGCTACTGTAACACTTCCTGACTACCACATAGATCATAATTATACTGATGTTTTCCACACTCTTCTATATAGGATCGCACTTGAATATTTGGTTTGCCGACATTCAAACTTCATTCTTGAATTTTCTTCCTAAAGATCATGATAATGATTACCAGTCAGCTTTGAGTCTTCCCAACCCAATTCCTTGAGTTAACCAGGCACTAAAAATATGACCTCTGAAACTCACAACCTGGACCTCTGCCTTCACTGTGCATGGTTTACATGACTCTTTTTTGGAAATCATACTTTCTAAACATTTTACTTGTTGACAAGAGGAAAGCTACTGAAGGACTGTAATGTGATAGCAATGCAATATTTATGAAAAGATTCCCAATATAAAATCTAGTCAAAGCTTGGGGCATCCTCCCAAATGATTGTTGATTTGCAGTTACTTCTTTAAAAAAAAATAAAACTTGCAACATAATGCACATTATTTCTGCATTCGGGACAAACAATATATTTGTTGAAAAACATCTAGGCAATACAAGTCTTCCTAAGTAAAGTAGGATCCTTTAAAGCCAGGTTTAGGAGACTGCAATGGCAAACCTTCTGTTGTAACAGCTGCCTGGGATGGGAGTGCTCCCTCAAGAGTCTGCTTTCCTGGGAGGTTTAGAAGAAAGGGCATGGGCTTAGTTATTATTGGCAAAAGTGGAACAGTCACCCAGGGAAATAACACAGACTGTGTAAGTTTAAGGCTTTCTGTATCTGCAAAAGGAAGGATTACTATTAGCGTTTATTGGATGACCAGCAACATTGGATAAAGTAATAATAGCCATCGTGGTGCTTACTGTTTAGCTATTTCTGTACTGAGTGCTTATAAGTGAATCTCATTTAATCTCACAAGTATCAGAATCTCCACTTGAAATGGGGAGACACTGAGCATCACTGAGGCGCAGTTTGTAGTCAGGTTGGGTAATGGAAAAGAGACAGAAACAGCTGTCCTTCTGGTACTCAAGCTCTTGTTCTGATGATCAAACTACACTAAAAGACCTATTGACTTTACTAAGTGAATAAATGACTTTCCATTAGCTTAGGAGTTCCCACAGCTCAAAAAACGAGTTGACAAATCCTCATGCCCATTTTCATGGGCCCTGAGGGTGGGAGCTCATAGCTATTTTAAGACTTCACAGTTGATATACCTAAAGCAAAATTATAGCCTAGATAAAGGCATGAACTCACGCACACTATGCAAGTTCAGTATTAGGCAACCACAGTGGTTGTAGTACAGGAAGAATATGTTTTGATGTGACTCAGGGCCCATCATAATTCTAGTAATATTAATCCCATAAACTGTATGTGACATACTTCCACTGAGTTGAGTACTACAGGCTTGACCACAGTATGTTCTCTGTTCAGACCGGGAAGGATTTTTTCCCCAACATAATATTTTTGTTGATTATTTGGAAACTTCATATAATGCACACTGATCACATTCACTTCCCTGTCTTTCCAGCTCCTCTCCTCCAAAGAAAAGAAGAAGAAAAAAAAAGTATCCTGTCCAATTTGTGTTGCCCATACACTCACTGCAGCATGGTCAAACCCCCAGTGACCAGCTCCTTAAAGAAAACTGAGCTTTTCTCCACCCTCATATCCACAAGAAGCCATCGCTTTGAAGAGCTACACTTCAGGATCCCCTATCGCAGTGTTTAAGAGTTATCTTCAATGGTTTCCTGTCTAGACTGTTTCTTTTTTTTTGTAGGATGTGGGTGGGGTAGGTGAGGTTGGGGGAAAGAGGTTGTCACAGTAGCCTTCTATTTCTCTCATTCTCAACTGTGAGTCTGCAGTCATCAAGACCACAGAAAAAGAAGCTTCCTCACCCTTCACAGTCAGCAGGAGCACAGATTATGGACTTCCACATGGTTTCAGGTAGCAGTACAGATCATGGACATTAACACAGTGCTTGGCATTGAACAGGAATACCATCCTGGCCCTCAGTGGAGGCTACATAGACATAGACATCAATATGACCTTCTGTGGTAACAGGGACCATGGACCAGACCTCAACATGGTCTCCAGCAGCAGCACAAACCACCACAGTCATCCACACAGCCTCTAGTCTCAGCAAGGACCCTCTAGCCTCAGCAAGGACCATAGACACCATCCTGACCCTCATCAGCAGCACAGGACATAGAAATCAACATGCCCTTCAGTACTAACATTGACCACAAACATCAATATGGATTCCTGTGGGAGCACAGATCATAGACATATACATGGCCTCTGGCCACCACATGGACCACAAATACCACCATGGCTTCAGTGGTAGTGTGGACCTCATCCTGAAACACGGGCTCAGGCAGCAGCACAGAACACAAATATCAATGTGGCCCTGGGCAGCAACTTGGGCCATGGACATCAACATGACCTCTGGCAGTGGCGGAGACCATGGACACTGGCACATCCCCTAGTTGTGGCATGGATCATCGATACCAACATGGCATCCTGGGGCGGAATGGACTTTGGAGGTCTGGGAAGCATTTTTTTTCATTTAAATAGGAATTTTCAAATATGAAACATCAGCCAGGTGTTCCTAGCACTCAGGAGGCAGAGGCCGGCAGCTCTCTGTGAGTTCGAGGCCCCTGGCCTACAGAGTGAGTTTCTGGACAGCCAGAGGTATACAGTGAGATCCTGTCTGGAAAAACAACAACAACAAAGTAAAATGATAATAATAAATAATGAAACATCCTTTATTGCCTTGACTCTGTTCATAACATGGGTAAGCATCTTTGGCAATACATATTAATGAAAATTTCTTTGCCATAAAATCAGTAACAGAAAATAATGGTGACAAGATTGACGTATTTTGGGACTGGTATTTTCCTTCATGGGGTGTCAAGAACAGTTTCTTTCCTTCTCTGCCATACACTGACAGTCATTGTTAGACCAAATCTCATACCAGATTTAAGGCTTACAAGAACCATGGGTTCTGTTGTCACCATGGCTCCCTGGCTTGCCTTTTGATTTTAGTTTCAAATTCCCTAATGCCAAACTGCTAGAGTTTGTAACGGGGACTGTTTCCTACTTTTCTGTATTTTGCCTATGTCTTTCTGTTTCTTTGTGCCTTTTA
>CABHPH010139367.1:0-40684 GCA_902168325.1 Peromyscus nudipes
TCGGGTTTTTTTTGGGGGGGGGGTTGTTGGTTTGTTTGTTTTGTTTTTTCCATAGTTCTGCTTGGCAACACGATCAATGGACCATCTACTGCTGAGGTCATACTAAACAGGAGAGCTTCTTCTGCATTGAGAAGCAAAACAGCACTTGGATTACCTAACAGGTATTGCCAGCCCCATGATGGGGTGCAAGACAAGAAAAGGGAGCCTACCCAGCTCACAAGACTTTAAAGCAGATTCTTCCGTCTCTAGCTCACTTGTCTAGAACATAATCAGGGCAATCTGCTCTGGTTCAGAAAGGCAAAGAGAGGTCAGGAGGCAGGTTGTATCTCTGGATAATGACCCAGTAGACAGACAGCTGGAAATGAGAAACCGTGGCTTGAACCTTCGCCGACCTTGTAAGCTCTAATGAGGACTTGTCCTGGTAATAAAGGCTTTTCCCACTGTGGACTGTGTTTGAAGCTGTTTGGGTTGAGACTCGGAGGATCTGGACTTAAACATCTAGTTAGTGTCTAAGTTACCTTTCTACGGCCCCGACAGAACACCGCGGCCAGGGCAACTTAGAAAAGGAAGCATTTAATTGGGGGTTCATGGTTCCAGGAGGCTAGAGTACATGACCAACAGCGGGCAGCATGGCAGTAAGCAGCCAGGCTTACTGAGCTCAGTAGCTGAGAGCTTACATGTTGAGACAACAAGCCAGAGAGAGAGCTAACCAGGGAATAGCATGGGCTTTTGAAACCTCAAAACCCACCCCCAGGGACACTCCTCATCCTGTAAGGCCACTCCTTCTAATCCTTCCCAAAGAGTTCTGCCAACTGTGGAGCAAGCATTGAAACACATGAGCCTATTGGGACCATTCTCATCCAAATCACCACATTTAGTGACCTTGTAACCTTGAACTAGTTCACCCACTTCCCTAAGACAGAATTTCCTAACTGGTGGGTAGTGGATGACTTTGAGACCCAACCTAAACAACTCAACGCTTAGAGTAGCCAGACAAGGTTTAGAGCAGCCAGAATCCCGGCAGCCTCATACCTTTCTTGAATTGCTATATACATGTGTGTGTGTGCGCGCAGGTATTTGCAGATCCCCTACGTGTGTCATAATATAAAGACGTTAGGAAGTCGTAGGAGCCTCATCCTGATCTGATGACTCCTGCCCCGGTAGTGTGACGATCACAGAGATACAAACATGAAACACTTTGAAAGCATCTGGCACTTCAGAACAGGCGGCATCATGAGTGCCAGGTGCTGGCCGGTGGCACAGGACAGTTTCAAACCATTTTTTCAGACCGAGTTTCTGGACCAGACCCCTTGATTGAGAGAGAAAAAGTAAACTGACATGTAGAGATCAAAGGATTCCCCCTTTTCTTTCTGATATACCCGTTATGAGCTCTGTAGGCGAGTGAGCATTTTAATATTGGACCCCAGTATTGGGCCCCTCTACTCAGCCGGTTGCAGGTAACTTTGAAGAGCTATATTCATCACCTGGAGCTACAATGCAAAAAGCCTGCTTTCTGTGGTTGAAGGAGGGGGCAAGAGGACTGGCCCATGCCTGTGAAGTGTCTTCTTCCAAACTTACTGTCGTAAGTATCACGCCTGCCCTGAGGAAGAAACATATGGCAGGATGTGGGAGTTCGGCACTAACGGGGTAACAGGTAGGACCCTTCACATGGAAGAATGGGCACCAGCAGCCCCTTTGAGATGTGCAGTTTCTTATGTTTCCTGGCAAACATGGGCCTATGCACACTGGACTTTCACAGCATTGCTAGTAGAAAGCCCCAGAGCCCTCTGGCTCCCTGAGGCAGAGAAGTAGTAAGCTGGATATGGTCATTCACTTTTGCCCACATAGATCAAGCAGGTACAGCCATCCTGGGGGGTGGCTTCCCAGCCCTGGATTGAAGTAAGCTTCTACTGTCTTGGTTGTGGCTCCTCAATCGTGACACAGGTAGAGGCCACTCCAACAGACACTTCTTTTTTCTTTTCTTAGTTTTTTTTCCCTTGGGTGAGGCAGAGTCTTGCTATGGAGCCCAGGCTGGCCTTAAATTTTGGATCTCCTTGCCTCAAGGAGAATGCTGGGCTTCTCTCTCTTCTGCCGAGCCTGGATCCTAGCAGACATTTCCGCAGGATTTTACTAGTTCTGCTGGAGGCATAGCTCAAGACCTGTCCTCTAACCCACCCATGAAGTTCTTTTTAGGGATTGGCCTTGAACTTGTTATGTAGCTAAAAATCACCTTGAACTTCCAATCCTCCTGCCTCCACCTTCCAACAGCTGAGATTACAGGCGGGCACCACTATGGCCCGTTTAAGAGGTGCTCAGGATCAAACCCAGAGTCTTGGGTGTGCCGGGCAAGCACTCTACAGACTGAACTACATCCCTAGCTCCTCTTCTCAGCCATGAATCATTAAAGACCTAATTTAATACAAACAAAGGCTTTTTCCATTTAGAGTGTTCTTATGGTCAGGATACGACGTGTCTCTCTAAAAGGCTGCTCTATTGAAGGCCTGGTCCCCAGATGGTGCTCTAGTTCAGGAAGTACAGGAAACTTTAATAGGTGGGGTCTAACTGGAAGAAGTAGGCCCTCGGTGGGTGGATCCATGGAGGTATTTTATGCTTGGGTCTTTCCAGTCTCTCACTATGACTCCTACCCACCAGAAGAAGAATAGGCTCTATCCTAAGCTTCTCCTCTCATGATAGTCTACCTCACCACAGCCTCCAAAACAATGAAGTCACTGTGGATTGAAATGACTAAAGCAAAGAGCAAAATAAATCTTTCCTAACAGTGACCAAAAACTAAAAGAAAATTAATATCAGAGAAGCCGAGTGATTGTTACTGATTTTGGCCATGTTCGTAAGCCTTTGGAACTAATTGTGGGAAGACTTTGAAAACGGTTGGAGATATGGGATAGGGAAAGCCTAGAGTGCTGTAGAGATGAGTAATTCTGGTGGGAGTTCAGCAGTCTCGGATGCTGGAAGAAGTAGGTCATTGGGATCAAGACAGTGAAGACTGTGTTCATGAGGTTTCAGAGGACATGAGGACTCTTCTTCAGATTAGAGTATAGGTCACCTGTGGTATATGCTGACAAAGAACTTGGCTGCATTTATGCAGGGCCTGAGACTTTGAGAGAGGCTGAGTCTGAAGATAATGGACTAATTAATCTGGTGGAATTTTTCCACGGTAGTGCTGTGCGATGGTCTGTATGTCAAACGCTCTGATTGGTCAATAAATAAAACACTGATTGGCCAGTGGCCAGGCAGGAAGTATAGGCGGGACTAACAGAGAGGAGAATTGAGAGAACAGGAAGGTGGGAGGAGACACTGCCAGCCGCGGCCATGACAAGCAGCATGTGAAGATGCTGGTAAGCCACAAGCCACGTGGCAAGGTATAGATTTATGGAAATGGATTAATTTAAGATATAAGAACAGTTAGCAAGAAGCCTGCCACGGCCATACAGTTTGTAAGCAATATAAGTCTCTGTTGTGTTTACTTGGTTGGGTCTGGGGACTGGCGGGTGACAAGAGATATGTCCTGACTGTGGGCCAGGCAGGAAAACTCTAGCTACACAGTAGTCCAGTATTCAGGCTGTAACATGGTTATTGCTAGCTCCTTTTAACTGGGTTTACAGAAAGAATCAAGAACAAAATCAGAAAGACTTGGAAAGCTTGCAATTTGGTCAGAAAAGTTTGTGGATTCCTGGGGCTGAGGAAGGCATGGTTTCTGAAAAGACTGGAGTATCTGAATAGGTAGGGCTGGATGGATGTCTCACAGCACTTGTTTGTAAGCATGAGGATTTGAGTTTGGTCCCCAGAACCCACATAGGAGTGTGGAGACAGGAAGAAGACTCCTGGGGCTCACTGGCCAGCCAGTCTAATCAGTGAGCTCCAGGCCAATGAGTAACCCTGTCTCAACCCTGAAGATGACACTCAAGGTTGTCATCTAGCCTACACACACACACACACACACACACACACACACACACACACACACACACACATTGCATACAAGCATCACACTTTCCTGTAGAAAAAGTAAAATGCTTTATAGGGAAATTTCTCTGGTCTGCCCGGCCCCACAGTCTGGACAAATCTCCCCTACCCCCAGTCCCACAGCGCTTAAAAAAAAATCACTCAGAGGCTTAATATTAATTATAAACTGTTTGGCCTATGGCTCAGGCTTATCATTAGCTCTTACAACTTAATCCAACCCATTTCTATTAATTTATGTTTTGCCATGTGGCTTCATGGTGTTACCTGTGTTCCATTACATCTTGCTCCCCTGGCAGTGCTCAGCATGTCCTCTGACTGCCTTCTTGTCTCTGCTTGGATTTCCTGCCTGACTCTAGTCTGTCCTGCCATAGGCCACAGCATACAGGAAGACCATCCCACAGCAGTGCTTTATATCAGAACGATGAGAAGAATGCCTTCAAGACATCTCAAAATTGACCAGATCTCATCTCTCCCAGGCTCCCAGATATGAAATTAAAAACTCATTCCAAAGATTTTCTCTTGAGAAAATAAATCCACGGAGATAGCCTGCTCACACAAGGTCACCTAAAGAAATATTTCGCTGGGTTCAGCCACCTTCCTACTCAGAAGGCACTGTAGCTGTGGTTTAGGGGGCGCCCAGCTACCACTTGAGCTAGTGGCAGACCTTGGCATGGCCCACATGATGCAGGAATATAAAATTCAAGAGTGGAAGAGTTGTGTAGGCAACCCGAGATTGCAAAGGAAAGCCTGAAAGGCCAGGAAACACGGAGGCAGGCTCTGAGAGGGAGATATGTGTATCTGTGAGTATGAAGTATAGACTGCAGTAGGGACCCAGGAAGTCTGAGATGCCAGGAATATGGACCATCTGCCAGGGAAAGCCACAGATAGTGAGTAGGACTCAGGTCAAGACAGAGGCCACCTGAGCTACAAACAGCAACGTTGTAACAAGACTGCTCAAGCCTTTGTAGTCCACATCACACCATGCCTCAGATACCAGCCATGGAGTCTGGGTTCGGGTCCCGATTTGGTCCAATCCTTTCGATTTCTATTTCCTCTCTTCTGGAATGCGAATGTTTATTCTATGCCGTTATTATCTTCAGAGTCTGTAACTCTGAATACTGTAGTGGTCTGGGTTAAACTGTCTTTCCCTTTAAGATGCTCACTTCAACAAAGGATGTTTGAAACTATGAAAAACACATCTTAAATTGTTTTTGTTTTGTTTTGGTTTTTTGGTTTTTTTTTTTTTGTTTGTTTGTTTTTCTAAGACAGGGTTTCTCTGTGTAGCTCTGGCTGCCCTGGAACTCACTTTGTAGACTAGGCTGGCCTCGAACTCACAGAGATCTGCCTGCCTGGGCCTCCGGAGTGCTGGGATTAAAAGTGTGCGCTACCACCGCCCAGCTTAAACTGTTTCATTTTGCTTTGTTTGTTTCTTGAGACAGGGTCTCACTATGTAGGGCTGGCTGACCTCAAACTCACAGTCCTCTCAGCTCAGACAGTAGGTCTAGTATTTAGATTCCCAGTCTCAACCACGACACCCACGTTCACACCGTAGGTCCTACCCTCTCAAGGTCTGCACTGACATAGCTCGGAAGACAAGAAGAGTGTACACCATGGTTTTTCTTACTTAGTTTTTACCACCCAGGTCATCCAAGGAACACCTAAAGTTCATCTTTGAATGTGCATCTGTCAAGGGGTTTCACTTCATTTCATTCAAAGTCATGCTATTTTAAATTTCTTTATGTGTGTGAGTGTTTTTCCTGCATGTATGTATGTGTACCACATGCGTGCCTGGTCCCTGCAGATGTCAGAAGAGGGCATCATATTCCTGGAACTAGAGTTATGGATGGCTGTTAGACACCATGTGGGTGCTGGGAGCCAAACACAAGTTCTCTGCAAGAGCAGTCAGTGCTCTTAAAGGCTTAGCCATCTCTCCCTCCAGCCCCTCATATAAGTCTTATGCCACAATCTTCTAAGCCTTTTCTGGAGATTGAGTGAATCCTCTACTCTCGCCAGAAGAGAAGCATCACTCGGGACCCCTTTAGAATCTTCTCCATGTGTAAGACAGAGACTGTCTGTGAGTCACTTTAATAGCTAGTACAAGCTCAAGTGTAAACTGATAAAGGCAGGGGACACAACATCATTCACCTGCCCAGCCTGCTTTAGATGTCGAACAAATACTAATGGACCCGGGAAGCGATGGAGGAATGGGTGACCCAGGATAAGAGGGAGTGCTCTATTGTTCTTTTTTCCACAAGAAACAACTTGACATCGAATGCCCTCATGGCTTCCATCAGGGAACTTGCTGCCTGCTTTCAGCCTTGCTCAGCTGTTGTAGCCACCCACAGCACTAGTTGCTATATTAGTCATTAGTCTGCTAATATTGAGCATTGTTTGGGGACTTCCCAAGTATGAAAATAATTTTTTTGTAAAAGCAAAACAAAAAGGCAATTTGAAGGAGAGAAATAGAAGTGTCAAAATTCTTTAAGTCAGCGGAGCATATATATATATATATATATATATATATATATATATATATACACACATATATTTTTTTTAAAGGCACTTACTTCCCCTGATAGGCTCTCAACACTGGCATAACAGCCAGCTCATGTAGATGATGAAACCCCTCAGTGTCAATGAAGAAGGACCCTTCATGTCCAAGCTTGTGACTGGGGTCACGTTCATGCAGTATAGGCAAAACAGCCCTTAAACATTTGCTATGAGCCAAATTACATCTCTTTAAAGTTAATATATTGAAGCCCTAACCTCCAGTAAATCAGACAGCAGCTGAACGCGGAGATGTCTCTTAAAAAGTGATTAAGGTAAAATAAGGTCTTTAGAGCAAGCCCTAATCCAGTATGACTGTTGTTCTCATAAACAGAGGACATTAGGGCCAGCAAAATGTCTCTGGGGCAAAAGTGTTTGTCCCCCAAGCCTGATGACCGTGGTTTGATCTCTGGAACCCACATGGTGGGAGGAGAGAACCAACTCATTCAGGTCATCCTCTGACTGCCATACCTGTGCCATAGCACATGCACGTGTGTGGGTCACACACACACAATAAATAAGTGGGGAAAAAGGAGGCTCTTAGAAGACCCCGGGAGGGGACAATGTGAGTTGAGTACAGACTGTGAAGGCAGCGTCCAAGCTGTGGAGAAAGACCCTGCTACCGACACCTGGGTATTGGACTTCTGGCTTCTACAAAACGATACACAGATAGAGTTTGGTTGTTTAAGCCATCTGGTCTGTGGTAGTTCGTTACTACAGTTTTAAACGACTAATTTAAGGTTTGTTATGAAATTCTTCATCATAGTGCTAGCGTAAGAATGTGTTTGCACCAGGCGTTCATGCCTGCATTAAGCACTGTATAATTGAGATTACATGATACAGTAAAGCTAACTGGTAACACAAGAATCAGATTGTTAGAGGGAAGCAATTGGCAAGACTTTGTCCCAGGAAGTCATATACGTCTGGACACGTGGAACTGTATATACTTCCCCTGTGCACACTCTCCCTTGTATACACGCCCCCTGTGTGCAGTCACCCTGTACACACTCCCCTTGTATACACTCTCCCCATACACACTCCTCCTGTATACAAACCCCTGAATACATTCAGCCCACCCCCGACACACTCCCTTGTACACAGTCCCTGATCTACACTCTCCCCTGTATATATCATATCACCCACATCTCTACCAAACCACATCCTCTTTTCCTCTAGCTGGGCCCTGATACCCATTTCTGGCTCTGCTTAATACAAAGTAACATGGCCATTGTGGGTGTGTTTAGCTGTGTTTGTTTTTCTGGGACTTTAAGCAGATCTCCTCAAGCAAAAAATGAGAATCAACTTAAAACACTTGCTTGTAGAGGTCAGATTTTCAGTTTGACCTGAGTCAGTCAGGCAACATGGGTCTAGAAAGCCTGTCATCCTTCTAAAGATTTCTATTAATGGGAGATAGCATTTTCCAGAATGGGGAGTCTGCTGTGTGCAGGGCAAGGAGGCACAGTGGCTGTGGCTTTGGCCAGTACCACGATCTGCGAGGAGCAGAAGTCTGCTTCAGTTTCAGCAAAAGCTGAGGCTGCCTTCTGCAGGAAAGTGCCCCCCACCCCCCCCACCCCGCCCCAGGATGCCACAGCATTGGCTTCCTTAGGGGAGGCAGTGAGCTGTGCTCTGGGAGGCTCAGGGGCACTCACAACGCTCTGGACCTAAACTGTGTAAAGTTTCGTTTCCTGAACAGTGAAAAAAGAGGAGTAGATCAGATCAGTCACTTTCAATTTCTTTAACTATTAAAAGAACTTTACTCAAAAATCTTACATAGCCGGGCGGTGGTGGTGCACGCCTTTAATCCCAGCACTCGGGAGGCAGAGGCAGGTGGATCTCTGTGAGTTCGAGGCCAGCCTGGGCTACAGAGTGAGCTCCAGGAAAGGCACAAAACTACACAGAGAAACCCTGTCTCGAAAAACAAAAAAAAAAAATCTTACATGTATTTAAAACATACACACCCAGGTAGGGCTGGCTTAGCTGGGGAACTGGGGCATTAGGCAGGGTCCTGCCTGGTTTTGCCTCACCTTACCCAATATCACTTCCTCTTCCTCCTCCTCCCCTTCCTCCTCTCCTCCCAGGTAGAATCCAAGGACTCTCAGTGGAGCCCTCTGCTGGAACACAGGGTTCCAAACATCAGCTATGAATCTAACTAGGGTCATGGATCCTCTGGGAAGTGGGGATGGTTTTGGGGGAGGTGCTGACTGCAGTGTTTGCTGGTTCCGTTGGTGTAAATGATTCCACCATGGCTGAAGTCAAGCTAAGTTATACCATTAAGTGTAGAAATGAACACGTAAAAGCATGTCATGTAGTAAAGTAATTATAAAGCAGTGACTTTTGAAAATTTAAATCTTTTGAGGAGTGGGATTGGATGGTGTTTCTCTCCATAAAGGGCTCACTATGTACCCCAGGCTGACTTCAAACTCTCAGAAATCTTCCTATTTCAGTTTCCTGCTGAGTTTTAGTATTGCAGGCATAAGACATTACATCTAGCTTACCTTTAAAATATACATAGCCAGGCATTGTGACACATGCCTTTAATCCCATCAGGCAGAAGCAGGCAGATTGTTGTGAGTTCAAGACCACCCTGACCTATATAGGAAGTTCCAAGTCAGCCAGGGTTACATAGTGTTACCTAGTCTCAAAAAACAAACAGACATAGATAGTTTAACTATGTGTTTATATAATTAAGCTTTTTAGATTAGGGCTGTTTTTAACATATTTTGCTAATTAGTTCTCTCGAGTTGGCACTCAGGATACTAGGACTATTGAATAACCAGTGTTCAAATGTTTGCACAACAGCACCAACCATCTGAAGCCAGAGAGGGCTAAGTGGAAAAACGCTGGGGATGTGGGAAGCGCACTCAGGGTAGAGAACAAACATGTTTGTGGTGTGGTGTCCAGCCTACCTAGCTAAGGAGAACAGAAAAATCCAGTCTGTGAACCACTGTGGGATTCAGCAACCCACATTCAGCAGGCTGTGTGCTTTTGTGTTGATTTTGTTTTTGTTTTGATATGTATATTTCTTTCAGATAGTATTTGGGTATATTTACATCCATCCCTCCACGGTCTGTCTTCTGGCCTGGCACTGGGCCAGGAAGACTTGTGCTCAGCTTCCTAACTGATTTTACAGATGACACAAGGACTTCCGGTGTGACCCAAGCAGATCACAAGTGGGTGTGGTCTTATAGGGCCCTGTCATTCCTCCTGGTTACCTTTAGATCCAATTCCTGTTTAATTTCCATTTTCCTCCTCCATTCTTCCCGGAGTCTTTGAACACCATGCAGGACTCTAATAGTCAAGTAGTTAAGAACGTGAATGCTGAGCCAGACTCCCTGGGATGAAACATTCTAGCTTTGTCACTTATTAGGGTGTGCCACCTGAGTTCAGTCCCCAGAACTTGTGGCAGAAGGAAAGAATCACTTCAGAAGTTGTCCTCTCCTCTGGCCTCCTCAGTCACACACACACACACACACACTAATGACAATGACGAAGTTTAAGTAGGGAGAATAATAGCTCCCACTTCCCAGCATTATTGGGATAATTAAATGAGTTTCCATATTAAGTACTTACACACAATGCTCGGCACACAAACCATGCTATTCAAAAGTTGTATTGTTACAAACACACACGTACATCATTAGTATTATTGTGTGACGGATGAGTGCATGTGAGTATCCAAATGCATGAGAAAGACCTGAATGTATTTGAGATGGAATTCTTCTGTAGAAGTAAAAAGCCCAAGTGCAGTTTTTTATAGTAATTAGTATTCTAACAATAACCTTGGCTAGCATTCGGTGAACTTAATCCACACAAATATGTAATTAACTCCTCATAAAAAGTCCTAACGGAAAGGAGCTACCACTAGCTGTATTACATAGTCAAGAAAACCCAGGCTCCTGGGGTAAGTGACCGCCAGGTTCTAAGTTCCAACTTCATACATGGAAATTCTACCTATAAGAGGATAGTATTTGGGGGAGGGACTTTGGGGGAGGTAACTAGGTCATGAGAGCAGAGCCCTCATAGGATGGGGCCCTCATAAGAGACCCCACACAGCCCCTTTGCTCCAACCCTGTGAAAACACAGCAAGAAAGCTTTGTCTAGGAACCAGGGAATGGGTCTTCACCAAACACTAAAGCTACTTGATGCCTTGACCTTGGATGTTGATGTTTCTGGTGTTTATAAACTGCCTAGTCTACATTCCCAAGATCATAGTATGCCTCAGGGGTTCAAGCGCAGGGCCTAGTCCCTTAGTACAAGAACTCTCGCCTACCAGCCTATTGCTACCCCACAGCCCCATTGGCCACTCCAAGCCCATAGCCTACCCACCATCCCTCCTCTACACTATGCACCCTCTCCCTGTCTCCATCTCTCCACCCATCCTTCTAGAAGACTTTCTGCAGATGGCTCCCAGAACACCACACCCTCACTTTCTCCCGCCTGTGACAATGTCACCTTTCATTCTGTTCCACACGAGTTATCTCTTTCTTCCTTTCTTCTGAGAAAGAAGGATTTTTCAAGTCAGTGGTAACAACTGCCCTTTCTTCCTGTCTCTGCTGCACTGAAAGTTTCCCATGGTAATGAAAACTTCCAGTTAGTGAGAGCAGAGTACTTCTTACACCGTACTTTCCTTAATTCTCATAACAGTCCTATTCAGTGGACGGCTTGTGTTCCCGTCACTGGCTAGAAGTAACTTCTAATATGTAACCTCCAGACAGAGTTAGGTGAAACAAAGCTCTGCCCATCTTCTCAGTCCTAAGCCCCTGTTCTTTCACTGTTGGTTTCTGTCTGTTGGTTTCACATAGCCTAGGCTGGCTTTGAATTTGCTGTGTAGCTGAGGATGACCTTGAACCCCTGATTCTCCTGCCTCTACCTCACAAGTGCTCACACTGTGACAGGTCCACGATCTGAAACCCAGGACCTTGCATTCCAAGGGGCTGGGAAACTAAAGAAGATGTAAGAACCAGGAGACAGTATGCCCTTGGTCTCAAGGACTCATTTAAGTAAAACTATACAAAAGTGCCATTTTGCAAGAAATGGTTGTGTGAAGAGTGACATAATAGTTATATTTATTGCTAAGCCATGGTTGCCCAGACACCTGGTAGCTGCCATCTTGGTTCATTTGTTACAGATAGCCACACTGGGGCCATGTTGTCCAAACCTTTATCTGACCCATGCAGCCCACCTTCACTTTATACTGCTATGCCTGACTTAAATCTATTACCTTCCATTCTTCCTTTTTCTCCTTCCCTTCCCTTCCTTCCTTCTTTCCTTCCTTCCTTCTTTCCTTCCTTCCTTCTAGGAATAGAGGTTGAGACAATCCTCTTACCTCAGCTGCCTGAGTAATAGGGTAACAGGTGTGTGTGTGTGCCACCACGTCCAGGAAAACCCAGGTTCTTGGTCACATCTGTTTTTAATCATGTTTGTGTTTAAACATACACCAGATGAGCAAATTAGTCATAACTCGTTCTTTACCAGGCCTCTCAGAGCTGTTGGGGGCTTAGAGAAAACCAGTGAGAAAGAGTACCAGGCAGTGGTGGTGCACGCCTTTAATCCCAGCACTTGGAAGGCAGAGGCAGGTGGATCTCTGTGAGTTCAAAGACAGCCTAGTCCACAGGAGACAACTTCCTGAATATAACACCAGTAGCACAGACACTGAGATCAATAATTAATAAACGGGACCCCCTGAAACTGAAAAGCTTCTGTAAGGCAAAGGACATGGTCAATAAGACAAAACAGCAGCCTACAGAATGGGAAAAGATCTTCACCAACCCCACATCTGACAGAGGACTGATCTCCAAAATATATAAGGAACTCAAGAAACTAGACATCAAAATACCAAATAATCCAATTAAAAATGGAGTACAGATTTAAACATAGAATTCTCAACAGAAGAATCTCAAATGGCCAAGATATATTTAGAGAATTGTTCAACATCCTTAGCTATCAGGGAAATGCAAATCAAAACAACTCTGAGATACACCACCTTACAGCCGTCAGAGTGGCTAAGATCAAAAACACCAGTGACAGTCTATGTTGGAGAGGATGCGGAGCAAAGGGAACACTCCTCCACTGTTGGTGGGAGTGCAAACTTGTACAGCCACGGTGGAAATCAGTATGGCGGTTTCTCAGAAATCGGGAATCAATCTACCTCAAGACCTAGCTATACCACTCTTGGGCAGATACCCAAAAGATGCTCAATCATACCACAAGGACACTTGCTCATGTATATTTATAGCAGCATTATTCATAATAGCCAGAAACTGGAAACAACCTAGATGTCCCTCAATGGAAGAATGGAAAAAGAAAATGTGGTACATTTACACAATGGAGAATTAGTCAGCGGTAAAAAAAAAAAACAATGACATCATGAAATTTGCAGGCAAATGGATGGAACTAGAAAAAAATCATCCTGAGTGAAGTAATCCAGACCCAGAAAGACAAACATGGTTTGTACTCACTCATAAGTGGATAGTAGCTGTAAATTAAAGGATAACCAAGCTACAGTCCACAGCCCCAGAGAAGCTAGGTAACAAGGAGGACCCTAAGAGGGATGCATGGATTTCCCTGGGAAGAGGAAATAGATGAAATCTCCTGAGTAAACTGGGGGTGGGTGGGGGGCTGGGGGGTCGGGAGGGATGAGGAACTGGTGGGGAGAGCAATGAAAGAGATATTTTGATGAGGGTGGGCATTTGGGGGTTAGGGAGAAACGTGGTGCCAGAGAAACTCCCAGGAATCCACAAGGATGGCCCCAGCTAAGAAGACTCCTAGCAATAGTGGAGAGGGTGCCTGAACTGACCTTCTCCTGAATCAGATTGGTGACTACCCTAATTGTCATCAGAGAACCTTCATCCAGTAACTGATGGAAGCAGATGCAGAGATCCACAGCCAAGCACTGGACCAAACTCCTGGAGTCCAGTTGAAGAGAGGGAGGAGGGATTGTATGAGTAAGTGGGGGTCAAGATCATGATGGGGAAACCCACAGAGACAGCTGAGCTGAGCTAGTGGGAGCTCATGGACTCTGGACCGACAGCTAAGGAACCTGCATGGGACCGACCTAGGCCCTCTGCATGTGGGTGACAATTGTGAAACATGGTTATATAGCTTATGGGGCCCCTAGCAGTGGGATCAAGACCCATCCCTGGTGCATGAGCTGGCTTTTGGGAACCTATTCCCCATTCTGGGTTGCCTCACCCAGCCTTGATGCAGGGGGAGGAGCTTGGTCCTGCCTCAACTTGCTGTGCCATGCTTTGTTGACTCCCATGGGAGGCCTGCCCCTTTCTGAATGGAGGAGTGGAAGGGGGAGGGGTAGACAGGAGGTGGGGAGAGGGAATGGGAGGAGAGGAGGGAGGGGAAAACTATGGTCGGTATGTAAAATAAATGAAAACAAAGACAGCCTAGTCTACATAGTGAGTTCCAGGACAGTCAGAACTACATAGTGAGACCCTGTCTTAAAAATAAGTAAATAACCTAAACTAAATAAAATAAAATAAAAAAATTTAAAGGCTGCCTAGACCTTTTGAAATATCTGGATTAACTTCATGCATAGGCTAAAATGTGGGCCCCAGGTTCCATGACACAGGAAGTCCTCGCAGAAAACTGCCCGGGTATCTGGATTCCCCCAAAGACTGCCCTCTGGTGCTACCTAAGTGTCCGAAATCTTACCGTGGTGCTGAAAGTCCAACGAGAGCCTTGCCCATGCTAGTACAAACGCTCCAGCCCGTGTCAGAAATTTTAGCTTGGGGACAATGGAGAATTCATCAGGGGACAAACAAGCCTTGCTCCAACCGAACACCCTCAATTTCTCATAGTCTTGGACTCAGTTCAGGGGCAGGTAGAAGACTGAATTTGGCTAAGAAACACTCGAGCTATTACTAAAGAAGAAATGATACAACCTCTCCCATCAAGTTGCCAACTACCTACTCAAGGATGCTCAACCCCTTTAAGAATGTCTACAGAGCACCCTTGAGCCGATGTAAATACGACCCAGCACAGGGAAGGCAGGTGCTGAGGGGGTGCGAGGCTTAAAAGGAGTGCTCAGAATTCAGTAGAACCCCTCAGGGAAAGTTTCCTAGATGTGGCAACAGGCAGATTTTCTAAAAACCAAAAATAATTCTTTTCTTGGTACAAATGTAATACATACATGCTCATGGCAAAACAAATCAGAAAATGCAGACAGGAAAGAAAGGAAATCAGAAGAAGTGCCCGCCTACCATCTGCCCACCCAAAGACAGCTTCCGTCAACATTCTCAACACCTCACCAACCAGCCTGTGGAGGAGCGATGTGCAGAGGTGCCGGACAGGTCAGGAGTGTGTTTGTATCCTGGATCCAGTGGGGGCTCCGTGGTAAGGAGTAAGTGTTAGAAATGTCCTGGACTGGGTTGGGAAGTGGATGGTTTAGTACGAAGACTGACAGAAGAACTTCCAGGTCAGGCAGAAAGTTGAAGCAGGTGGCAGTAGTATGACCTTAGCTGACTGGTGACACCATTAAAGTCATCATAATAGCAATAGCAGTGAACCTGTGTTGTGTGCTCAGCATATGTAAGACATTACACTAAGTACTGTACATTCCATCTTTACATCTAAGCTTCACAACTGCCCTACAAAACTCTGATCCTCAGAGGAAGTGAGAGCTTTGCCCATATTCCAAACATTCCAGCACATTGATGTGTAGGCTATCTGTGTAAGATCACACACACACACACACACACAGAGAGAGAGAGAGAGAGAGAGAGAGAGAGAGAGAGAGAGAGAGAGAGAGAGAGAGAGATATTCAGCCTTTGGAGGCTGGGATTCAGATCGGTGCATAGATCAGCCCTCATCAGAGAAGCTAACTGGACAATGTACAGAGAGTGGGAGACTTCGGAGCACTCTGTCCTCAATGGGATGTCCCCATAAATCCCTCCCCTCAAGGGTCAGGGGTCTATGTAGAAGAGGAGGTAGAAAGACTGTAAGAGTCAGAGGTGATGGAGGACTCCAAATAATGAGTGTCTTGCAGACACACAGACACACTGATACACATATGAACTCACAGTGGCCATGACAGCACACACAAGACATTCACGGGTTCAAACCAGGCAGAGTCCCAGTCCTGAGAAGGGGAAGTGGACACAAAGTCCCACCCCTAACCCAGAAGCTATCTGCAATTGATGCATGCTGGGAAAGGGAAAATCGGTGTTCTCCATTGGAGTGCCACTGTGTATGTCCAGTGCAATCCAAGGCAGGCCCCGTGCTCAGGAGTGGTTGTCTAACACCAAATAGACCCCATGGTTTTTTTGTGCACTTTTTGGTTTGTTTTGGTGTTATTTTGTCTTCTTGATTTTTTTTGTAATTTGTTTTGAATTTCGGTTTTCTTGTTATATTATTTTGTTGGTTTTTTTATTTATTTTTTTTAGAGCAAATGAGAAAGAACATGAAGTTGTGTGGGTAGGGAGGTGGGAAGATCTGGAAGGAGGGGAAAGAATATGATGAAGATATATTGCATAAAAAATTAAGAATTTTTAAAATTCAGTCTTTGACCAATGTACACCGTATGTATGAAATTCTCAATAAATTAGCAAAAATATTATATTTAAATGACTTCTGAAAACCAGAGGCTAGGGAAATGTCTAGAGCAGTTAGGAATACATACTGCTCTTACAGAGGGCTAGCGTTTAGGGCCCGGCATCCATGTTGAGTGACTCACAACTGCCTCCAGCTCCAGGGGCTCTAACACTACTGGCTGATGAGGAAAGCCTGGTTCGGGCTCAGAGCTCCAGTCACGGAATCCAGCAGGACAGAAAGAAAAGGAAACTGGGGGACTTGGGGAGTAAGGAAGCCCTCAGCCTGGAGCTGGCTAAAGCCTCTTGTTAGCCGAGAATCAAGGATTTCAATGTAGCAATGTTTGCTTTAGGCCTTTCGCTCTCCCAGCTATAAGCCTGCAGTTTTCTAGGAATCTCACCAACAGCCCCGTTTACAGTCAAAGGACACGTCTTAGCCCCCTTTTGCAAACCCAGTGACTCCAGCTTTTATCTTCCATCTGACTCTAATCCCATTTGGCACCTCCAGAGTTACCCTATAATCTCAATTATCAAAAAAAAAAAATCAAATAGAGAGAGAGGAAGGGAGGGTCCTTTAGAAACCTGCTGAACAGTGAAATTCCAGAAGCTTCCAAAATCTCATATCCGGCCATCGCTAGGACACTTCAGTGAGACTGTCCCTTGAGAAGTCCATACCCACACTTATTTTCTTCATCAGTCCCTCCTTCTACTGCCCCCTTGCTTAAGATCCACATTTAAAATGTCTTTTACTAAACTCCAACTGGCCCTGGAGAGATGGCTCCATTGTGGGAGCTCGTTTTCAGGTTCCTGGTGGCTTTACCCAGCAGGTCCGCATAGAGGATGATTAGGACCATGGGCCTGAGTGCAGGTGTCTGAGATGGTCTGCACTTGGCTGTGCTGGGGGGAGGTCTTTTGTTCCACCCCTTGGCGTCTCTATAAACACCCTGAGGCAGAGACAGGGCTTGTTGGAATAGGTTCCAGGCCCTCTCGAGGCTATCCTGTATTTTCTATCTGTTTATCTCCACAATCTAAATCCTTCTAGTTAATATTTCCTGCTGCCGGCACTCAAGAAAACTCTGGGGAGCTGTGGGGTTGATGGGTAAACGCCCCACACTCCATGGTTAAGAGTGTTTGCTGCACACATATAAGGACCAGAGATGGGATCCCAGCACCCCAGGAAAAGCTAGGCATGGTCCTGTACCTCTTCACTGAGAAGAACAAACATTGGAGGGCCCCCGGAGCTTGCCAGCTGCCAGCCTAGCCAAAAGACCTGGAGTTCTGGGTTCAGTGGAGGAATAGGAGGGAGGAACAGGGGAGGACCACCAACCTCCTCCTCTGGCCTCAGAACGCACATAGACACCCACATCTGCACACCTACCCTTACCCCACACACACACACACACACACACAAAATTAATTAACTAAAGACCAACTCTGCTCCCTATGCGCTCATCCTGATATTGTTTCAATCCTGAAAATTCTTTTCTCTGGTGAAGCCAAGGATCTGGCTTTACCTGAGTTGAAGTCCATAACAGGTCTCCTGCTGTGCTGTGGCTAACACAATCAAAAGCATAACCAGGATGGAGGTGAACGTGGGAAGTCAGAGGTGAGGAGCCCAGGGTAAACAGAGTCTGCCCTGGAAACCTTGGTTCCATTCTACCAGAACACTTCCCAGTCTGCCTCCAAAGCTCCAAATACTTCATCAGATTTTTTACCAAGATAGGCAGCTCCCTGGACAGGCTCCGCCCCATCCATAGCTACCCTGCAGATCATGTGACCAGTCTGTGTTCCGTGGATAGGCAGAGACAAAAATCACTGTGTTACAATCCAGAGAGTATTTTGGTTGTGACCCCACTTCTAAAAGTGGCTAACTCCGGCAGGTCATCTAACGGCCCACTCAGTTTCCAGGTCTGAGAAAGGGGGAAAATAGTGTTCAAGGAGGCACTTAGAGCTTGTAATTTGAATTACAGAATGCTGTATGTGGAGACTGGCCTGGAACACAGTTGAGGGTTTTTGTTGTGTGAGACCGACAGGAGCTCATGATATAGCCCAGATTCTCCTGACACGGCATCCTGAGAACTGGGGTCTCAAGTATGTACCGCCACTCAGCATAGTTGAAGATTTTAAGACAACTTTATAATATTGCCATTTTAGTTATTAATTAAGCTATTCAAAACCATGGGAAACAAAAGACCTCAGAATTGCTTGCTATGTGATTTGACTTAAAGTCATCCCTAAGCTGAAATGGTTCAAACCAGAAAGTCACATGTGAACACGTCCAAAACATACCTGTAATAAGCATAGTGGTGTAAGTTTTTAATTCCAGCTACAAAGGGGGTTAATGTGGGGGATCCTCCCCCACCCACCCATCTGAGAGTGCGTGTGTGGGAAATAACGGAGGCTGCCTTCTGAGCGACCCACAGTGCCAATCCCCTTCAAAAATGCTCTACAGATGATGGATGATGGATGTGAGCAAAGCCCAGGCCAATATCTGAGTCCCATGAGCTCTACAAGCGTTCATTGTCCTTGGGTTAATAATCTCACAGCCCAACAGGCTGGAAAGAGCAGGAGTCAGCAGGATGGGTCCCGGATGCTGGCCTCAGAGGCTGCAGCAGCAAGATAATGCAGGTAAATCATCCCCAAGGACTCAGGGAACAATAAGAATTAAGGGAAAGACCCGAACATCAGGGTGTTAATGTAAGGCTGAGAGTAAGAAGTGTACCGAACCCGGTTCACACGCGTGACCTTAGCCAATTTCCTAGGCTGCTCGGAGCCTGGCTGTATCTATAGGTTGGAAGTCAGCTGTAATCATCTCAAAGGTCCTTTCAGTTCCAGGTGGGAAACCATAGAAATCCAAACTGTATGGACATCTGCTGCGCTGATTCAACTGAGAGGAAAAGCCAGAAAATCTAGTATCATGTGGAGGTGGTGACAGATTCAGGCTGCAGCTATAGGAAGGGCGACCCACAGAGAGGGAGGATGAGAGGGCAAGGGCTACTCCAGCCCTGGGTGGCAGCCAGGGCCTTCCTCCGTCAGAACAAAGACCTTTCACAGAAGTGATTTCATTTCATCATTCCCACTGCTCGTGAAGTATGTACAGCGATCACATGACCCCGAGAGACAACCAAGATGTGACCCCGAGAGACAACTAAGACAATGCTTAAGAAAAAAGAAAGACATTTTTTAACAACACCCAGGGCTGAAGTTAGGAAAAGAGCCAGCCATATCCTAAAGCTTTGAGCAGCCACATAGGCTTCCTGGAAAGTTCTATGGAATGACACCTTCTCTCTCTTTGTCACGTGATTATTGGTTCACTGGCTGCTGCCCAGCCCCGAGCCAGCTCATGGGACTGGGTTCTCATCAGTCATCTGTGAGGTGCCTGCGACAAGACAACATATTACTTCTTTTTTTTTTTTTTTTTTTTTTTTTTTGCTGTATTTTTCCACTGCCTCCTCTCTCCAAGAAGTGCTTCTCGTCGGGTCCCCCCTACCCCTAGGAATTCTTTCAAGACAGGAAGCAGAAGCTGCTTAAAGATAATGGAGCTTCCTGTCTTTGGTAGCAACAGACACGGAGGAAGAAGGGGGCAGGCGATGGAGAGAGGGGGGCCTTGAAGGAAAGGCGGCAGAGAAGAATGCTCAGAGGCCAGAACATTAGAAAGAGACACTGACTCTGGTAAGAATCAGGTCCCAGAAGGCATAAAGTGTTTGCCATTGGGCTTTCTCCCTCACTGAAGACCTTGGGCTCAGAAAGAGCAGGATCACCAGACTGGAAAGGATCTGAGGGAGCAGAGGCAGATTTATCATGGCCCCTGATCGATGACTTTGTGGGATACCCCCAGGCTTTTCACTAGTTGGGCACAGTCTTTCCAGGGAGACTGAGCCTGTGGGGTGGTAGATTAAATAATCTTTCTACTAAACAGGGCTGAGGGTGTGAACTGGGGTACGGCTCAGCTGGTAGAGGTCTTGTTTAGCACGCACAAAGCCTTAGATTCAATCTCCAGCATAGAACCGAGTATCGTAGTGGATGCTTACAACCCCATCACTGAGGAGGTAGAGGATCAGAAGATCAACATCGTTCTTGGCTCTCTAGCAGCTTTGAGCTCAGCCTGGGAAACGTGAGACCCTGCTCCCCCAACACAAGTAAATAAAGGATAAACAAGCCAGCAAGACTAAGGCTCAGAGTTTTACTTTGATTTTTAAAAGAAATAAGAACAAAAAGGTTCAAATAAAAATACAGAAATTCAGTATTGGTGACTCAAAGCTGGTCACGGTAGCCCATGCTTATAATTCTATCACTGAGGAGCCTGAGCTGGAATAACCACCATTACCTCTAGGTCAGCCTGGGTTTCATAGTGAGTGCCAGCCCAGCCTGGGCTACAGCATGTGACCCCGTCTCAAAAAAATATATATAACAATAAAACGATTTTTTAAAGTCACAGGTTTCTAGGGATTTCTGGGTGTGAGTCACCCCTGACTTGTGTAGAAAAACGAATAACCCCATTGTCTTGGCCACACCAGCTTATGAAGATGCCAGGTATATCCCCTTAATTCTCAGATCATATTAGCACTAAGCTCCTACCAGCTGGCTCTGGAAATCCAGTCTCCAACTCTGTTGGTTGGGATGCTTTAGTCATACGTATCCAGAAGTCCAGGCTCAAACACATTCAGGCATGTGTTATCTCCTAAGTAGGAAGTCCAGAAGTGGTAGGTCCGGGTGTGAAACCAGTGACTGAAATGCTTAGAAAACAGTGTTGTGAAGAGCCTTGCTTTGGCGGCGCCGGTCTGAAAAAGCAATCAGAGCCAAGGTCTCTCTGACCTTCCTTCCCAGCTCTTTGATCCGCTTTCCCTGAAGTTTCCCTTCTCTGACTTACAAATGAAATAAAGTTTCGTTAAATCTCCCTCCTTAGGAATCTCATTAAATAACCAGGAAAGATTATCCACTTGAGAAAAAAAAAAAAAAAACTATAAATTGTCACCAAGACCCAGACAGACATTCCATCTATTCAGAGAGCAGCTGACAGATTGGGGGTTGAGAGTGTACTTCATTTGCATAATAAGATAACCTTTGTTCACTGTTCAATTCACCCTTACCTTCCTTTAGCTCGTCCACAAGCTGTTCTGTCTCCCGGACTCACTCAGCTTCCAGAAAACCACTTACAAAACACTCTCTGGTCTCTGTTCCATTCATTGTCCTATTTCTCTGGCCCTTATGGAGAAGCATCAACAAGCCTCTAAACTTCCTTGGAATACTGAGTAATTCCTCTCCCCTGATTTCCCTCCTATGCATTAAATGTATCTACATACGGTTTTTCTCCAGTGACTCTGTCTCCTGCCAGTAACTACGGTGACACTTCAGGGGTGAACAGAAACTCCCCTTGCACCCCTACATTTTCATCTCTCCATTTTGTCTTTGGGCTGCCTTTTTTTTTTTTTCCTGTTGTAAAAAGATGTCTCCATAAGACACGATGATGTCCACGGGAAGAAAAAGACTTAAAATAGGTACTCTAAAATAGTGGCCTCCAAAGAATAAACATTTCCCCAGAAATCCCATTATGGGTAAGAAAAGGCTAAGCCAAGGTCGAATGGAGTTGAGCAGGCTGGGATGGGAGATTGAATGTGATGGACACAGATCTCAGGTGAGTGTAGCTTGGGGGGGGGGGAGAGGGTTATGGTGCTGGACAATCTGCAGCCACCAAAGCTGCCACGAGCCAGTGGCTTCCAGGTTCTCTGTCTTACAAACTTATAGAATGATTTTCACAGACGACAATGGGACAGTGAGTTTTAGAAAGGAGTTTTATTACAGAAGAGATATTAAAGGAAGGAACTCACATAAGAGGGGCCCCAGTGGGTTGCCACAAAGGGTCTTTTTTTTAAAGGGCTAATAAGGCTTTACTGGGCTGAGGTAAGGGGAGGTGGGTTGGTCAGTCTAAGTGGCCCAGCTACAGATCCCCAATGTGTTCATGCACCTCCACCCCAATAGCTGAACTACAGTTTCAATCCACACCTTCACGGGCCAACCAAGTGTCTGATCACACCTAACTTCCCGGCCTCTGTGTTCGTTAGGATGCTTACATATAAGGGAAAGTGAGATTAAAAACAAGAAACCAGAACGCAAAATGGTTCCCCTAAACATTTCTGGCCTCTGGACACAGCTCTGACCAAACCAAGAACATCCCCGGCTTTGGGCCAGGACAGACTGTCAGTTTCCTAGGTCCCCACCCTAGCTACCTGAAAAGTTTCTTCCTGAACCGGAGGAAGAGCTGGCCTCCCAGGAGGGGATTTCACACGTGTTGGACAGGTCTTTCTCAACTTTGTTAACGTATGCACGCTCGTTTCCACCTCTGTGCTCAATCCTTTCTATAGGGTCCTGATCCTCTCTAGGCAAGGGGGAGAGGAGCAAACCCCCTCCCCCTGGTTTGGCCAAACTGTAAATAAATCCATCTTCCCCTTACCAGCTTCTGTTTTCTAGCTTCTTTTGAAATGCAGAAGCGGTAGGTTTAGGCCCAGTGTCTGGTAGCAAGCTCTCTTCTGGTGTCTGCCCATTTGAAACATGGAAACTTCCCAGAAGCGCTCTCCTTCACGTCTCACTGGCCAGATTTGGGTACACACACACACACACACACACACACACACACACACACACACACACACACACGCACGCACACGCACACGCATGCACACAGGCATGCGCGCGCACACACACGTTCCTAGCTTCTCTTCAAGTCAGCTGTGGTAACATGCTCTCCTTGATTTGAAGGGAAGCGAAAACCAAGCACAGCAAACACAGAGAGGTCTTTCTACCTTCCCAGTGCGGCCTTGCTCACCATAAGGTCACAGACCCTGTTTTCCCCATGGCTCAGTTTGATTCTCTTCTTCTTGTATGTTGAATTCTATCTTGTGGACACTCACACCCACATTTTAGGCTCTCCTACCAGCCTATGATTTACTGCAAATGTAATGTAAAATACCCCAGATCCACCCTACAATGCATCCAGGGGACCGCCCCCCCCCCAAGCCCCATTAGCTGGCCATTTCCTTAGTTCTGGAATGCATAGGTGTTAGAAGTGTACTCAGCAGCTGGTAGAATCCCTACATCAGTTCCCCAGTCTGTGGAGTGATACAAATATCACTTATAAGAAAACTAGTTTGTTTGGCTTATGGTTCAATGGCTAGGAAGTTCAAGATGGAGTATTTGTGTCTGATGAGCTCTGCTGCTGCTGAGTAGAACCTCAAGGTGAACTAGTTCACTGGTTCACTCAATGAACTAACTCTCTCTCTCTCTCTCTCTCTCTCTCTCTCTCTCTCTCTCCTACCCCATTGTTTTAGTGCAGATATGCATATTGCAAAGAGCAAAGCCATGGACATGGTAGCTGTAATGCTGAACTCTCTCTTCTTTTAAAGCACAGTCCCCTTGGGTTAAAGATGTGACCAAACACCCTGACCACGGCAACTTAAAAAAGAAGGTATTTATCGGCCTTATGGAACAAAGGCACAACAGCAGGAGCATCTGAGAGTTCACATCTTGATCTACAAGTCGGAGTCTAAAAAAGCAAGCTGGTAATGACATGAGTCTTTTGAAACCTCAAAGCCCACACCCAGTGACACACTTCCTCTAACAAGGCCGCATCTCCTGATCCTTCCCAAACAGTTCCACCAACTGCATTCAAACGTATGAACCTGTGAGGACTATTCTCACTCAAACCACCACAGCCTTGATCATATGTACCCCCCACACCTTCCAATTCCACATTCTAGTTAATCTTTCATTATCATGATACCTCAAAATGGGCCTTGGTCCTCAGTAAGAGGGAAGGGAGACAGAGAAACCTTTAAGGGGTGAGCTCTAATAAAAAGTGGGCTAGTGCTTGCTAGGAGCATTGCTCTTAGAAGAGGTTAAGGTACTTCTCATGGGACCCTGAAGTAATTCTCACAAGAGAATTATCATAGAAACTAAACCAAATGAAGCTGGTCATACTTCAGTTTCTCTAGCTTCCTGTCTAGTGATTCAGTCCCTTACTGTCACTTGCATGCCAGTCATTGTGGTGCCATCCACCAGGAGGTCTTCAGCAGAGTCAAGCCGATGACAGTGGCCTGCCTTTGAGTCTTCAGAGCTGTGAGCCACATAAGCTCTTTTCTTTATAAAGCGCCTTAGCCTCGGGGACTTCATTACAACAACAGAAAGACCGAGATGAATAGGTGGCTATTGGGCTGAAGATGGTGAGGCAGAAGCCACTGCTACTGCCTCAATAGTAAGGCAAAAGCAACAGTGAGTTTCTAGGATTACAGAGATTCCTGTCAACATCAAGACTTAAAGGAAATGGCCCACAACCGCTTCCTTTGAGGAAGAAAGTCGAGGTTACGCCTCCGTGGTAGAGTACTTGAGTACCTTGTGTGAGGTCGTCGTGAGTTCAACTTTTAACAAGAAAGAAAAGAGGAGAGAGAGAGAGAGAGAGAGAGAGAGAGAGAGGATAAAAGTGCAAGTCTGGTAACCTGAGTTTGATCCCCAGGATGCAGGTTAAGTGGGTGGAGAGAACGGACTCCACCACAAACTTGCCCTCTGATCTTTACATATGCACGGCGGTATGTGCACCCACACACATACATCATGTACACATGAACAATAATAATCAATTTAAATATTTAAATGAAAGTGAGAGAGTGGGGGAAGGACGTGAGGGGAGAGGAAGGGAAGGATGCAGAGGTGGTAATCCCCACCACACTCCCATCCCACGCCCCTATATGGCTTCTACAGAGGACGGGTAGATCTTGGAGAATGATTGTGGGTTATTATAAGCTTAACCAGGTGGTGACTCTAATTGTAGCTTCCATAACAGATGCAGTTTCATTACTGAAGTAGATTTGTTACAAATGTAGTTTATTCCATGAAACTTCTGGAAGTCCAGTGATGTAAGGTATGTCAAGATATTTCTTCAAAGGAGAAATATAAGCATTTCCACCTGACCTCTGCTGCCATCACACATGGGGCACAGTGCTCAGTTGATTGCTGGGGATTTGTGAGGCAATGCATGTCTCACCTGCCTCACATGGCCTGAAAAGTTGCTAGTTTTCAGTGCAGCCAGAATAAGAAAGTAATCTGAATTATTCCTTGAAATAGTTCCTTGTTGTTGTACAAACTGGTCTGCCACTTGGTCACACGACCAGCTAAGCCAATGGTACCTGTGTTGCCAGCATCACATGACATGCTGTTTGGAGTCTTTCGCAGGACCCCATGGGTAAAATGCATTGCAAGCCTAGGGTTTTAACCTAAGCTCTGTTGTAGTGGGTAGCCGTTCCAGCTTTGACCTGGAAATACCACCGGCTTTGAGGCTTCGGTAACTGTCACGCCTACAAGGCAGAGCCGAGAGAGGACCCCTGAAGACCTGAGATCCAGATGGGGGAGCTCTCTTGGTTCCTGGACCCTGGATGCTGAGGTAGACCAAGCAGAGTTTTCCAGAGAACACTACCGGAGTGCATTACGCCTTTCCCAGACCCTGTTACCTATCCCTTCACTTGTAACTTACCTCACAAAATAAACCTCCCTTTTAACTACGTGGAGTTGCCTTAATATTTTAACCAATACTCTGTTGCTGTCTACAGACAAATGCCCCCTTTGGAGAGACAGCTCTTGGTTTGTTAATAGGACTTAGCAGAAACCGAATAATTGCCCAAGGGCAACTAAGTTTCCATGACACCTAAGCTGACCACCATTAACAGTGTTATCTGATTTATCAAGCCATCAGCAGGATCCACACTTCAAGACTCCATCATCCCATGAAAGAGATCCATGTCAGGTCTAGACAGGTCCTGAAGAAGGAACTGCACCACATGGAGAAGTGACCCGGCACCAGATGTGATGGTGCACATCTGTAATCCTGGCACTTGACAGGTAGAGGCAGGAGGATCATGCATTAAAGTTCAGTTTGAGCTGCATAATGAGACCCTCTCTGAAAACCAAAGGGAGGGAGGGCTGGGGTGCAGCCCAGTGGTAGAGCGCATGCTTAGCATATGCAGAGTTGATCCCCAAACTGAAGGAGAAGGAAGTGGACCAAAGGACAACCATTCCCACTTCCGTCCACTGCCTTCATACTCCCAGCCTAGATCTGTGGCCTCGTGGGGATCTCCTGATCCCTTGACAGTGGAGGACTTCTCTCCAGGCCTCATTCACAGATGGTCACACAACATCCAGGGACCACCTGAAAGTGGACAGATGTGCCTACAGTACCCCTCTGGGATACCCTGAAAGGACTGGCGAAGGAAATCTTTCCAGTGGGTGGAGCTTACAGAAGTCTGCCTGACAGTTCACGTTGTTTAAAAAGGAAAGTCTATGGTTAGATACAGATTCATGGTCTGTGAGCAATCATTTATTTGGTAGACTGGCCAGGGACTTGGGAAGAACAGAACTGGAAAATTCGTATCAAGGATACTTGAGAAGCGATTATAGATATAACTCTCTTGTGGACACAAGACGTAAAGACATTCACATCCATGTGAATAATAACCAAAGAGTGACCTTAGCAAAGGAGGGTTTTAGTAGTAAAATGATTTGAAAGACAATACTACGAATGCCAGTCAGCCTCTATCCCCAGCCATCCTTAACATCACCCAGCAAGCTCATGAGAACACAGTGGTATCAAGGAGAGAAAGCATGCCTAGGTTCAGCAATATAGACTTCTACCCATCAAGGCCAACCTGACCATGGACCCTGTAATTCAGTCCTGGCTGGTTCCATGTAACAGAATCTTCCAAAGTCCATTCCACTAGCTGCTTCCAGATGTTGACTATGCAAGTAAGTTTTCCAAGACTCTAACAAAATGTCCAAGATAACTTGTAAAAAGGATAGGTTTATCTGGGTTCACAGTTTCTATTCAGAGGCTGCGTGTACTGCTCAATGGCAAGCATTTACTTATCACATACAGTCTATAACTGGCCAGCTCCATTGCTTTGAGCCTGTAGCAAGGCAGCACATCATGGTGGGGAGTGCAGGGTGGAACACAAAAAGAGAGGAGTGTGGTGCTATTGAGAGGTGGTGGAAACTTCAGGAGGTAGGCCTATTGGGCCTATTTTGTTCCATTGAGGACATGCCCTTGAAGGAGATTGTAGGCCCCAGGTCTCCCCCTCTTCCCGATGGCAATATCTTGTAGGTCTGCTGCAAGGTTCTCTAGAACACTTTATGTGTTCCATCACATGCTGCTGTGTCTCCTTAAGAAGGTTTCAAAGGTCCAGAAGTCGTGGATAGATGTGAGTGGTGCCACTCAATAATGTGACCCAAGAGCAAAATTGTAGCTTCCCATTACCACATTCTACTCTGCTGGCCTAGCAGTCTTAGCTACTTCCTCCAGCAGACATAACAATGACTGCCTTGTGCTGGAAGTTAAGACTGCCCCTGTCCACTTGGGGTTCATTAGCACATGAATCAAAAACAAAGAAAAGGTACTGGATGGCTGGGGTGGTTGATGCTGATTACCAAAAGGAAACGGGATTCCTACTCTACAGTGAAATAAAGAACACACACACACACACACACACACACACACACACACACACACACACAAAACGTAGAGAGAGAGAATGTGTGTGAGTATACCTGTGAGTGTGCACAATCCTTTTGGTGTGCTCTTGGGATGCAAGTCAATAGAACACTGTAATTCAATGAAGCCCACACATGGATGGTTCAGACCTCCTGGAATTCAAGTCTGGGGAACTCTACCAGGAAAAGAGCTGGGACAAAGTTGAGATGGTTGTTGAAGGACAGGAGAATGCAGAATAAGTAAATGGGGAAGCCGAACAAAGCCATGTACCAACTATACAAACGATGGCTGTAATTACCACGGGTATTTTCTCTGTGTTTTTTTATTATTATGCATGTGTAGAAAGATAGATAGATGATAGATGTTAATTTATCTTCTTATTTACCTATACACTAAACCCATCTTTCTTTTCCTCTACCTTATTCCCTCACCATGTAGCAGAAGACATACCAACGTTATATCATAGTATTTACACATTGTTAATTTTACATCACAATATTTAAGTTACAGAATATTACAGAGAAAGTAAATACCCCACAAGGAATTCAGTTCCTCTTCTGGGGAAGGGAGGTTAGTGGTTTTTGGTTTTATGCAGGGTATTTCTATGATGTTACTAAAGATTATAACCTCATTATTATCTTTATTTGAAGATTAAGCATGCTGTAAGATACATTTGGGTATCAAGTTGACAAAGGGTGGACCAGTGATAACTGATTTTATGTGTCCTTTCTTCTGGGTCAGGAAGTGATGAAACAATTGCTCAGACATTATACTGAGCATACCTTTGAGGTGTTTCTGGATGGCATTATCATTTGAACCATTAGCATGAGCCCAGAAGATTGCACTCTCCAATGTGAGCGGGCCTCAATCAATCCATTGCAAGTTCAAAATGGAACAAAAGACTGCAGGATTTTTTGCTCTCTCAGCCAGACTGTCTTCTGGCCAGGACATCAATCTTCTCTGCGTATAACTCAGACTGGAACTATACTCTGTTCTCCAGAGTCTCCCGGCTTACCAATTGTTGATGTCGGGACTTCCCATCCTCCATAATCATGTGAACCAATTTCTGATTTTAGAAAATCATATCTATCTAGATACATACACAGGATTCAGAGAGAGGCCTATAGATAGATATCGATAGTTCTGTTTTTCTGGAAAACCTTAATCAATACAATCAGCTAGTTAAGCCGTGGAGCCAGGAACACTTTTCCATGAGTCTTCTTATATTAGGGTTTAGTTTGTTTTTTCTCTTGGACAATACCTAGACATTGAATTGCTGGTCACAGAGCGTGTGAACATCTGACTATGAGAAGCTGCCAGACTGCCTTCCAAAATTATGTGTGAGAGTTCCAGTTGCTTCCCATGCTCATCAACACTTGATGCCATCTGTAACTTAAGTTTAGCTGTTTCAATTCACATACAATCAGGTTAATTTGTTTCCCTGCTGAAATAGTGTGGGCTATTTTCCCACATGCTTAGCAGACATTTCACATGCTGTCTTTTGTGAAATGTGTTTACTGATTTAAACAGCCTTGCTTTTGTTCTTATTCAGCTATGGGCTTGCTTTCTATTTTGCTGATTACATCTTTTTTTTTTTTGTTTGTTTGTTTTGGTTTGTATTTTTGAGACAGGATTTCTCTGTGTAATTGTCCTGGCTGTCCTGGAACTCGATCTGTAGTGATTACATCTTTAAATCGCAAGCACTTAAATCTCCTGCTGTGACTTGCCTATTCCATCTCTTAAAAGTGCACAAACTTTTAACTTTGAAGAAATCCAATTTGTTACATTTTAAAGGTTGCTGTTTTCTGTAACCTACAGGGAAAAAACCTTGACCAGCTCTGAGGTGATAAAGATATTCTCGTACATTTTCTTCCAGAAGCTTTTCAGCACAGTTCTCACATTTAAGTCTACAGTTGATCTTAAAACAATTTTTGTCAACGGTGAGGGGTAAGAGTAAAGGCTCATTTCTTAAGGATTTATTTTATTTGTGTGGGTGCCTGCCTGTGTGTGCACACATGTGTGTCAGCCTGTGTGTGTACAAGCATGTGTATACACATTCATGGGTCTGAGTACCTGCACACACGTGTATGGGGCTATGTGCACGTATGTGCAGGTATGCATGCCTATGCATGTACAGAAGCCAGCATGTTCCATCATATCCCTTGAACCTAGAGGCATAGTTGTTGGTGTGGTTCTGGAATTTGAACTCTGGTCCTTATGGTTGCACATCAAGCCTTCTTAACAGATGAGACGTCTCTCCCGCCCCAAAAATCTCACTTTTTAAAATAGGAAAATGCTGTTGTGTCCCAACACCATTTGTTGAAAAGCCTATGATTTTCCCAGCGCAGGGCACTGGCAACATTGTAAAAAGGTACTTGATAATGAGTGTGAGTCTATTTCCCATCTTCATATTCAATTCTGATCATAAAATTAGCCATATGCCACTGACTCTAATGATTGCAGAGGCTTCCTGGAAAATTCTCCAACTTCGTTCTCGGTCTGTCTTCAGCTGTTCTCCATTCTTTATTATCCTCTACATTTTAAAATCAACTGTCAGTTTCTACACCAAACCCCAATAACATAGTCTTATTTTCACTTTGTAAGTGGAGCTCGTGCATGAGTGGCATGTGTGTGTGTGTGTGTGTGTGTGTGTGTGTGTATGTGTGTGTGTGTGTGTGTTTTGCTGGAGATCAGACCCAGGGTCTTTTTGAATTAGATCTCACTAGATAGCTCAGGTTGGCCTTGAATTTACTGTGTAGCTCAGGCTGGCCTTTGAACTCTTGATCCTTCCCTCCTCAGTACAGGGATTACAAGTACATATCCCTACGTCTACCTTATCTTCAGTTCTTTTCACACCTATTTCACGATTAAACTTCCTGAAAGAGTTAATCATGCCTCTTCTCCCTCCTTACACCCCCTTTAGCCACTCAGCTCTCTGGAATGTGGCTTTTCTTCCAATGCACCAGTAAGAGCACCCTCACACCGGTCACCAACCACTTCCTCATTGCCAGAATCTTTTGGACCCTGTCGCTGCCTTTGTTCAACAGCACTGGCAGCCTTGTCAACTGACCACATCCTACTTCCCGCCCAGTGGCACCTCCCTCCGGGAGCATCCTCTCTGTGTCTTCAACAGTCTCTCTCTCTCTCACCACAATACTTACTGAGCCCTCACCGTGGTTCAAGTGTCCAGCGACGTCCTGTACCTAAAGCATACATACCACAGAGAAGAAGAGGCAAAATTCCAGCATTTGCCGTCCGGATGCTAAGACACCTGTTTGCATCCCAGCCCTCCCCTCTTTCCCACAGGCACCTCATACTTGACGTGTCTGAAATAAGCTCCACCCCTCCCTTCTTTCCATTTCTCTTCCTGTCTCAGTTAACCATACCCAAAGCTATTCCTCATCTGTGTTCATTTTCGCTTTCACCACCAACACCCCCGACACACACACACACACACACACACACACACACACACACTAGTCTAGTGTGTCACACATCTCTGCGCCACACACTGCTCTCCATGGCCAGCACTGTGTCTGTAATTTGGGCCAGTGTTCTCTCTCTTGGCTCCTTAAAGGAATCCCTCTAGTTCTGTCGAATCCTGCACCCCACCTCTCTGACAGACCACCTGGCACTCAGTAATTTTCTAACGGAACTGATCATAAGACCTCCCTGCCAAAAAAACACTTCACTGACTTTCTTAGTCACTGTTCTGTTGCTGTGAAGAGACATCACGACCACAGCAACTCCTATAAAGGAAAACATTTCACTGGGGCATGCTGACAGTTTCAGAGGTTTAGTCCATCCTCTTCATGGTGGGGAGCGTGGCGGCACAAGGCAGACTTGGTGCTGGAGAACTAGCTGAGAGTTCTACCTCTTGAGCCATAGGCAGAAAGAGAGAGACATTGGGCCTGGCCTGGGCTTTTGAAACCTCAAACCTACCCCTAGCGACACACTTCCTCCAACAAGGTCACACCTCCTAATCCTTCTAATCCTATGGAAGAGTTCCACTCCCTGGTGACTAAGTATTCAAATAGATGAGCCTACGGGGGTTTTCTTATTCAAACCACCACACTTGCCTTTAATAAAAGCGACCTCTTCAGCATGGCCAGAGGACCTCTTCTTCCCTCTCAGTTCCATCTGTCCACACCACCCTTCCTTCCCTCATTCTCCCGTCACACTACATGTTTTCTTCCTGTGTCCCCCAGGTGTCAAACTCCGCTGCCCCCCTCAGTCTGGACACTACCCCACTCCCAGCTCCCAACCCCTTCCTTACCCGACTAACTCTCCGACTCCAGACTTAGCATAAAAGTTCTCTAGCTGTTTTCCTGAGAAAGCTGTATTGTGATCGATTCCCTGTGTTCTTCTATGTCACCTTGTATTGTTCACCCCACTCTACCTGCCTGACTTAGTTTCTCCTTTCTGCACCTCTCCTCCATTGGACAATAATTCACAGGAAGGCAGGTATACCATTGACTTTTCTCAGGGCATGCTACTGTGTCTCTAACTCTAATAAAATATTAACCTGTATAAATATTGATTGTAAACCCAGCGCTTCAGGGAGAAGGAAGGTCTACTGAAGGTTCAAGGCCAGCATGAGTTGTATAGTGAGATGCTGTCTCCAAAACCAAATACTTGTTGAATGAACAGACCATCTCTTACCCTCCTCTTTTCCTCTGGGTGCAGACACTGCTCATGGCTCATGCCTCTGAGTTTTATTCAGTTGTTTTCTTTCAGTTTCACTGATTGGGATGACTTCAGTGATGAGGTACACCTTTCAGATCGAAGCCTGCTTTCCCAACATCGGGGTACATATTTATCCCTTTAGGGCTTTTCTTGTAATCATTTCCAATAAAGAACATAAAACCTGCAAAGAAATATGAATAGATGTGATTCTGTCTTTACGATCAAAACATGAGAAACGACCCAGGTGTTTATCAAAAGAGAATTGGGAGCTAGGTGTGGCGGTGCGGGCAATCCCAGCACCCAGGAGGTGAGGGCAGGAAGATCAGGAGTTCAAACCAGCCTGGGCTACAAGAGCCCTGCCCCCTCCAAAAAAAGAGAGAGAAAAACAAATAAACCACAATATTATCAAGCAGTCATAAAAATACTAGGAAGATTCATACACTGGTACGAAAAGATGTCCATGATATAGTATGGAGTTCAACAGCAGGTTTCTTCTGTATAAATACATAGAACTCTTTTTGCCTGGTTTTCCCTTTCTTTGATTCCAAAGTTAATTACATTCATATGTTGAGCAATGGATTATACAATGTCTTTTCCCAAAAATATGTAGAGATGTAAAAAATACTATTTATTATCTGTTAATAAACTCACAGTTTCTACCAACAAGTTTCCAGAACTATGTGTAGAGTTCACATTAATCTTATTTAGTTATCCATTTATTTTGTTGAGTATCTATTAACATGCCATTTGGTACTACTGAGTTACACCCTCAGCTGTCTATCTGCCGTTTTCTGTTGCACATACTTGGGGTGTGCAAGAACGAGGCAACGTCTCTGCCTCCTGGAGTTTTCTAGGGCGATGATAAGCAGCAAGTAGACAAGAGCAGGCACTCTGAAGAAACAGGACGATGAGATGTGCTGTTTTAGGGAAGGCGACGGGGGCAGCATTTTGTGAAATGGTGACAGTTAAACCGAGATCTGAGTGACAGACCAAGGAAGAACATTCTGGTCTTGTATAGGCTGTGGTAGTGGCCTGATCAGTGAGTTCTAGAAACAACAATGAGCTCAGAGCAGCTGGAACAGTAGTGGTGGTCGGGGGAACAGCAGCTACCTGGGCCCAGAGTGCCAGGACATTGGTTCTCAGGGATGAGTCGTTTACAACACAATGAAGTTTTACATATTTCATTTGTAAAAGTCTAAAAATACTCACCAAACTGTTACCAGAAAATACGTCTGAAATGTGGAATTACCTAAGAGTTTCTTCTCCCTCCCTTCCCCTTTTACTTTTTCTTTCTTTCTGACAAACAGGGTCTCCTGTAGCCCAGGCTGGCCTTGATTGAACTTACTATGTAGCCAAGGATGACCCTGAACTCCTGATTCTCCTACCTCTACTTCCTGAATGTGGGATTACAGGGAATGCATCACCACACCTGGTGTGTGCGTTGCTGGGTATTGAACCAGGGGCTTTATGCATATGAGGGAAACCTTCTACCAATTGAGCTGCATTCCCAAAGAAAGTGTTATTTTCAAAACCACACCCTTGTGCTGTTACAGTAGTGTGTATTACTTCCATGCACTTAAGAGACTTGTTCCTGGGTCCTCTCAAATGCCCCACGTGGGTAGGCCACCTTTCAGGGTGTAGGGTAGGGACTGCCACAGCGAAGGATTACACAACAGAGCTACGGTTTAGGATGGCTGTGGCCTCTCTGAACCCCACAACAGCCTGCCTTTTCTAGGGGAAGCTGCTGTGAGGTTGGGGGAAGGAACATGCCCTGGTCTCTGTCAGACCCTGAGCCAGTCACTGGTCCTGTACCCTGTGCATCACATCTATGACTAATACTGTATGTGTAGAAAGTATGTATTGCTTTCATAATTAGAAAAAAAAGTAGATAAAATAAATTATGGGGGAACTATACAGTGAATTCATGTGGAGCCATAATAAAAAGATGCCATGCTGTAGAAAGAGCACCACCCTTTCCCTAGTGACTTCAATTCTCGGCTTCAGGAACCGTGTCTGCCTGCCCTTGCTAATATGGGCTCCTCCTTGAAATGGACTGGTGTCTGTACCGTTCCACTGGCCCTCACCAAGGATTATTCCACTGTGGAACAACTGTCTCATGCTTCACTCTCTGGAGCTGCGCCGAAGGAAGGAGAACAAGCAAACAATCTCAATCCTTTGAAGTGCATCCCACGGGTTTTCTTCAGTGGACTCACCTTCCTATTAGCTTTCCGTGTGTTAATAGCTACACTCGTGAATGCTTTCAAGCATATACACAGGTAGCAGAAGCCTGAAGCTGGGCGAGGACAGGGGGAGCTGGGCCAGATCTTGAGAGCCGCTCCCCTGAGCTCCCCTTTCTAGAGACCCAGGAATACCATTGCTCTATTCACAGATGGCCCCTTTGTTCTGGGCTCACCAGGCTTCTGAAGCTCAGTTCTGAGGCCCTATGTGAACAGTCTCTCCAGGCTTAGGACGTTAGACCACAGCAATGAATCACGCAAGGACTCCTTCTCTGTCAGCTGGAGTGATGCCTCCAAGTACACACAGGTGCTGACTCAGAGACTCTGATGGAGACCAGGACACATTCCTCCCCTCATTTCACTGCAGCCTCCTCTGGAAAAGGCAGGATGCCATTGGGCACAGAGAGGCCACAGCCATCCTAAACCAACCTTCAGGTCAGCCACAGCTCTGTTTTGTAAGCATTCTCTGTGGAAGTCCTTCGGCCAAGGCCCCGAACAGTGGGGACTTCTCAGATGGAGCCCATGTTTACGACTGATCAAAACAGACATTGCTGAGTGTCTCTAATATCAACCCCAAGTGAGGCAGTGCTGGGGGTGGAGAAGTCAGGCTCCCCATGGTGGCAGGTCTCCATGGTGGCAGGTTCGGCCATTTTATGCCTGAATCTAAGGACAGGCTGCACTTGAAGAGCAGTCTTCCCGGGTGGGTGGGGGTGCCTTCTTCGGGGACAACCTGCTGCCAGTGACCCCATATGGCAAGGCCTGAGATTGATTTTTTTTTAAAAAATCCCATTACTTAGACCACAGTAATGGCTACACAACAGAACTATATTGCTCACAGCTCTGGAAGCTGGGAAGTCTAAGCCCAAGATCATGATTAGGAACTGGAAGGACTCCTTTTTTCTAATCATCTTCACAAGGCAAGGAGGTCAAGTTCCCTTGGACCTTTTTTTTAAACAACAACAACAACAAAAACAAGGTGCTGTGCGTGACTATCCTCCAAGCCAAGAACTCGCCATCTTGAGCAGTTCACCTGCACTCCCTTGCAAAGGACCATCCTGGGCTTGTTGACTGCTTACACCCCCTCATAAAAGGTTAGGAGGGTCAAGACTCACCTGGGCATCCCTACCACCTGTTATATCCAATTCTGCCCTAATTGCACATGGCCTTAGGTAAGGGCTAAGGTACATAGGCCGAGGAAGATTAAAAAAGAGGGCTCCATCTATGGGGCTATGGGAAGCCCTGATCCTTGCTGGCCAAAGGCTTTCCAGGTGTAGCACTTTAGGGGAGTAGCTCCCATACCCCTTTAAGTAACTCCTCACCTATGTTCTGTAAGGAAACCCAGTAAACTCATTGGTTCTCCAAAGTGAACTTTGGTGGAATCGTGCCTCGGTTTGCTGTTGGGAACTTAGCAGAAGAGGCAGACCTTGTTTACATCTCCCCAAACAAAGGGATTTCACTACCCAAAGTCTTGCTATATTCCCCAGGTTGGCCTTGGACTCCTGGACTCAAGCAGTCCCCCGGCCTCAGCCCGCTAGAACTGCAGGTGTATATGCCCTACACCGGCCCCTAGGGCCTGCCTTAGGGCATGTTCTTAGGGTGCAGCCCTCAGCACCTAGTCACTAGCCAATGGTAGCTCTCAAACTGTCACACACACTAGGGACTAAGTCACCACAAATCTATTCTTCATGGGGGTGGGGTAATAAACACCCAGCCCACAGCAAAGACAGGAAGAAAATTATACTTAAGTGTTAGTTTTTTATGTTTATTTCTGTTTTGCCTTTGAGAATTCTCAAGAGGGGAAAACCTAGCGTTCATTTGTTTGGCATTTATTTTTTGAGGCTGGGTCTCATGTAACCCAGGAAAAATTCTCTCCCATACAACTTTAGTCCCAGCACTTGGGAGGCAGAGGCAGGCAGATCCTTGGGAGTTTGAGACCAGCCTGGTCTACAGAGTGAGTTCAGGACAGCCAGGGCTACACAGAGAAACCCTGTCTCAAAAAACCAAAAAGAATGTCTGAAAATCCTCAGAAGGCAGGAGTAGATCTGGGGAAGAAGGGGTGGGGGACGGGAGATGGAAAGAATTGGGGGGAGAGGAAACGTGGTCAGGATGTAGGAGAGAATAATCTATTTTCAATTGACGAAAATCCTCAGAAGGCAAAATTCACAGCCTGATCATTAGAAATTTGTGATCAGCTATTTTTCTTGAGCCAAGATCACAATGAGATTCCTGGGAGGTCCACACTGAAAAGAAACTTTGCAGTCTCTTTGTTCAACTAAACAAAGTCATAGGTGCCAGGTTCTATGATGAAGATGAGAAAATGGAGCTCTGTCTGTTCTTGGGGAGTTTCTGGTCTGGCTGGCTTTTTACAGCTCAGCTTTTCTGGAACAAAGCTAGCCATTGGCTAGCCAAAGAAAGCCACCTTTTAGAGGTGGTTCCTGTATTGGTCACTTTGGCCATTTCTGTGACAAAATTTTTAACAAGAACAACTGAGGGAAGGACCAGCTTGTTTTGGCTTGCAATTTGGGGGTGCAGCTCATCGGGGTGCAGAAGCATGGAACAATGGATCACAGTGCATCTGAACTCAGGAGCAGAGAGAGATGGGCTGGTGCTCGGTCTAGAACCTCGGCCCACGGTGCAGAGCCACCCACCTTTAGGATGGGTCTTCCCATCTAATCTAATCTAGGAACTCCCCTATAGTGCTGTGGGATGTCTTTCTGTACGCTGTGAATATGTGTTGCTCTGATTGGTTGATAAATAAAGCTGCATTGGCCTATGGCAGGGCAGGGTGGAGCCAGGCGGGAAAATCCAAGGGAGACAGTGAGAAGAGAAAGGAGAGGCGGAACCTTCCGACTACGCTATAGACATGCCCAGGGGTTTGTCTTGCAAGTGACTCCAGACCCTGTGAGACTGACAATCAATAAACCACTGTGGTTCCCTTCTGGGGTCAGCCTACAAGACAAATGACAAGTCTGTTTAATCTCAGCCATGAACACTCTGAATGGGAGAAGGTTCGTATTGATTCTCAACAGAAATAGAAAGTGACTCCGAGGAGAATTAGCCAGGAGGCCGGTGATATGCTCACTGAGGGTGGCCTGTACTGACAGGGGTGACAGGCTCGCTGCCGGTCACTTGTATTGAGCCTGGACGTGTTTTCTCTTCTCTCATCTTACCTTGTCTGCTTTACATATCTTTGAGCTGATGAGCCAGGAAGAACTGACTGACAAAATGGCAGCTTCAGGGTTTTTCATGATTGCTCCCCCCTCTTGGGAGCTGTCCAGATAAACTACCCGGCATGCCAAGAGGCTCAGCTCCCAACTTGTAAAGACAGGAGTTCTCTGTGAGGGACAACACCAAAGCAGCTCCGTCAAGTGCACGCCGACACCTTCAAATTCTCTGGAAACGTTACTGAGGTGGTTAATCTGGGTTATCAACTTGATGAGAGAGAGAAACCCCTAAGAGGTAAGCAGATCGAACCTCTGACGTGTCTTTAAGGGGGTTCTAGAGACAACTGAAGCGTGAGGGCTCTGGTGCGATGGGTGGATTAATCACTGGGTAGATTCGTAATGTGACGGCACTATTGGAAGGTAACGAAAAATAGGAGGTGGAGCCTAGGAAGTAGGTCACTGAGACTATGCCCTCGGAGAGCTGTATCTTGGTCCTGTATCCTTTGTTTCTTTGCTTCCTGGACACCATGGAGTGAGCTGCTCTTCCACACCCCTCCCACCCCACTTCCGGTTATTTGGTGACAGGCAATAAAAGTAACTCAGAAAATTGGTAGCAGAGAAGTAATGCCATTCCTGTGATGGATACACTTGACCTTTTAACCTTTGGAACTGATTCGTGGGAGCGGAGCTTAAGGGAAGATTATCCTGGGAGCCCCGAAGATTAGAATGCCAGCAAAATGTAGACAGTGGAAGTCAAGGGGGAACCAAAACTTAGACCAGGGGCTATTTGTGCTACAATTCTTGCAAAGAACTTATCAAGATTTGCCTGTGTCCTGAAACTTTGTGGGAGGCTAAATTTAAAATTAATATTCTAATTAACTTGGCAGAGGACATTTCATGATTTCATTAAATAGGTGGTCGTATGGTTATCACCGGCTGCTTTTAGTCAGACTTACAGTGAGAATCTGAATCAGAAGGAGGGCTTTGAAAATCATGCAGTTTGACCAAAAAGGGGGCAAACTGAAAGTTGTAGGCAAAGAAGATGTAGCTGATAATTTATGCTACTAAAATGTAGCATAGCACTTTACATGGGTACAATCGGGAAAATGGCTTGAGATATCTTAGGACTTGGCCTGACTCTACCCGCCACAGGCTCCAGGATAGAAAAGTATAAGTAAACTCTTTTGAAAGACTTCTTCTTGAGAAGCGAACACCTCTGGGTCAACCTGGATTTACGTGGCTACTTAGGAAGTGTTTCCCCCAGGATCTCCATAATCAAATCAACTGCCCAGGCACTCAAAGGCCAGGGAAACTATGGTCGAAGGGTGACCCTGCCAGACCTTGGCATTGCCATGAAACGCTGCTTTTGCACACCAGCACAACACAAGAGTTATGGAATCATGGAAACTTCCATCACTTTCAAAGAAGGTCTTGGAAGCCACACAATGTGTGGCAGGTCAGATTCTTTGTAAGGACCCCAAGAGACTGAGGATTGAAGCCATGAATGTGAATTCTGTGCCGGAGTGGAAACCCTGGATATTAGAGTTGCCCAGCACATGAAATGTCTGCCTAGAAAAGCCACAAGTCATGAATAATTTCTCATTTTCAAACTGTTCTGGGCCACAATTATGACAAAAGGAATTAATGCAAGCTAGCATCGGGGGAACACCATTGGCTCTCTTCAACAGCTTCACGTCTGGACTGTTTCTTTTTGGAGGGGGGTGGCACAGAAGCCTTCAATGTCTCTCATTTTCAATTATGAGTCTGCACTCATCAATACCACTGCAGAAGCTCCCTCACCCATAGCAGCTGGTGACAGCATGGACATGGGACAGCAACAGGGTCTCCATAGACAACACGGATCGTGGACACCAACATGGTTTCTGGTAGCAGCATGGACCACGGAAGTCTATGGAGAACACTGAACCCAGAAAATGAGCCGTTCTTCATCTCGGACATGCTGTTGTTGCTCAGAGTCAGGGCGATCAGGCGGCTAGGTAGTATGTCCAAGGGCAAGACCTGCGAGAGCTCCAGGCCGCTGCGTACCACCCTGCCCTTGGTGCCATTCTTTATAAATGACTCAGTCACAGTGTAGTGTTCTAGCACCAGAGAATCTATTTATTGCCAACTCATGGAACATACTTCTTTTGCCTTTGAGGTCTAGCTCACGATGTATTGTGATACTATAGACCGCATTCCATACATATATCACATATACAACCCACAGTACATGCATTAAGTGCTGTGTGTGTATAAATTATCTTGATAAACTCATGCATTAGCTGATTGAAGTAGATGTTTATAATCCTATTTTCTAGATAATGAAAATGAAGCTCCAAGAAGTTAATTAATGCCTATGAAAAGACACAGAGTTAGTTAAGTGGCAAGCCCAGGATTTTGATGTGTGCCTAATTCTAGCGTATGAGCCCTTAACTACTAAATGTATTGCTCCACACAAAAACTTTCTCCACACAGAAATTCAGTTGGTTCAGATTTTTGTGGCTGGGACATATATTAGATTTTAGGGGAAAGATGCAGCTATAAATAGTAATACACAGTGAACATTTATTGAGGACTTACTATATATATATATATCATGAGCACTGTGAAAAACACTTTACATTCATTACGGCTACATCTTCACATCTCTTTGAGGCACATACTATTATTATCCATAGTTTACAGATTAAGAAACAAAAACCTGAAACTCAGAGAATTACTGTTGAGAAATAAGTTATAGGAAAGACACTAGGTGTGCTAGATGGTTTTATGTCAACTTGACACACGCTAGAGTCACTTTGGAAAAAGAGAACCTCACTTGAGAAAATGCTTCCACTAGATAGGCCTGTGAGCAAGCCTGGGGAGTGTTTTCTTGGTTGTTGACTGATGTGGGAGGACCCAGCTCACTGTGGATGGTGTGACCTGTAGTGGGTAGCCATTCCAGCTTTGGTCTGGAAGTTCCAACCCCCATTGAGGCTTCGGTAACTATCACGCCTATAAGGC
>CABHPH010139369.1:0-12093 GCA_902168325.1 Peromyscus nudipes
GTGTGTGTGTGTGTGTGTGTGTGTGTGTGTGTGTGTGTGTGTGTATAGTTGCACTCTATATTAGAGGCCAGCCGGGAACTCACAATGTGCCCAGACAAACGGGGAATTGACAGTTAGTTCTCTAGGCACAGCCTCCTATTACTGAGTTTATAATTGTAAGCCACTAAATCTGGCATCATTCAGGTATTAAAGAACATAATACATTAATAACGACATATATAAATGTTAATCATTCAGTTCTATAGTTATAAAAATTCCATACAATTGTATTTAATGAGAAAAAAATAAAATTTTCATAAAAGTTAGTCAATATACATTTGATCATATATACAAACATTTTTAATTATAATGATTAAGTAATTAGGAATAACTATAAAATACTGGTAATAGCATTGTGTATTACCATTACCTAATTTCTCCACTAGGAATAAACCCAATTAGCAAATTTTATTCTGTAAGAAGTCATAAAGTTAAAAAAAAAAAAGAAGAAGCCAGGTGGTGGTGGCATACGCCTTTAATCCCAGTACTCGGAAGGCAGAGGCAGGCGGATCTCTGTGAGGTCGAGGCCAACCTGGGCTACAGAGTGAGTTCTAGGAAAGGTGCAAAGCTACACGGAGAAACCCTGTCTTGAAAAACCAAAAAAAAAAAAGAAGAAGAAGAAAAGATTAAAAAGATTCAAAATCTAAAGCCAAAATAGTAAGCCTGGACTGTAATTGGTCTTCATATACCAATGTCTTTCTATTTAAGCAGTATGCATTTGATTATTTAATAAATTTGTGTTTATATTATACCCTAAAATAACAAAAAAGGCATGAAAATAGTTGTTTTAAATGTCACAGAAATAATGTGCTCATTTTATGAACTAGCTTAACTAATAAAAAGAATAAAAGATAAATTTTCAAAAGAACACATACATAATTTTATCTGTAGAAAGCATAGAGGAATCTGTGAAAATGCATAATGATAGCAACATATATTACTGAAGAAAACAAGCCATATATGGATTGGCTATGGGGAATATGTTTATAATAATTAACATTGCTATCGTACTTGATAGGGAAATATTTTACTTCCTGATGTAAACCAAAGTACTTTCAAATCTTCCAACTATTTTATGGACCTTCTATCTATTCTTTGTATGACTAAATGCTGAGATCACAACACACACTCTTCTATAGTGCATAATATTGTCATGATGCCATAGGAACATAATTTCAATAGCAAGTCAAAACTTTCCACAACCATAAGTGACAAAAGAGTGAATACTAAAAGTGTAAACACTGCTAATTTTTCAAGAACGTGTTTGCATATTTAGTCACAATGATAGCAATAAGCCTGTTGCATTAACAAAATTGTTATGTGATGGCATGAAGTATGGAAGAATCCATTGTGCAATGGAAATTATTCTAAAATTGCTCATGCATGTGCATCATGAGCACCACATAAATTCACTCAAAAATCTAAGGAAGTACAAAGTTAAGCATTGTGTTATAAATGCAATGAAGGATTTAACTTTTTTCTGTTAGGTACTACTGAATGTTTTTCAAAACACTCACAAGGGATCAATGGTTTTAAATTTCTATTATATGGAAAATGTCAATTTATTTGAAGGACCTTCAACAAATGAGTTTTCTAGATAATAAAAGATTCCTAGCTATACTTAATTAAAAGATCACTCATTCTCTCATGATAATAGACTGCACTCATCTCTATTGCTTCCTCTGTCTGATAACTCCATTGGAATTATTTCTTAACCTTTAAATAATGGAGACTTAAATATATTCCAATCATATGTTAATGCTATCTAGTTAACAAATGATTGTTTTAGGAATTTTTAAACATTATAATATGTTCCTTAAAAGCTTTAGGATTAAACAAGATTTATAGCAGTTCATTCTCATTTAAATATCCTTAATTCTTACAGAAAATGTCTTATCACTCACAGTGTAGAACATAAGAAAAAATTTAATATCAAATATGAATTTACTAAATTATTTTCTCATCTACCTTAACAATAAAAACCCCAAACAATGTACATTAAGAGGTTAGGCAGATGTCATTATTTACTATAATTGCATTTATAATTTATATTGTGATATTGTTTGTGATTTCTGCATAAACAACCTCATTTTAATGACTACTATTGTTATAAAATATGTCTACAAAGAAACATTTCGCTGGAAACTTTTAGAGCTGTATTGGCAAACTCTGTGAGATAATGTACCTTAATAAATATGCTAGAGAGCAAGCAACCTTGAAAGACTCCCGACGCTATCTTTGAGCCTCCATATACACACCTACACTTACACACGTGTGTGTGTGCGCACAAACACACATACTCAAGCATATAAGTATTAAGCTGTAAGTAATTTAGTGAATTCAGATATGCTGTTTCTTCATAATAAGTAAGGTAGTTAAAATAATAACACTATCTAAGGGAGTCATTACAAGGCTTAAGTAACACAGTTTTGTTTCTCTTTCCCATGTGGTGCTCATAAAATTTTATTCAGTAGCAACATTAGGAGAGCATCTGTGATCAAGAATACTATATTTTCTGTAATTAATTTAGCATGCAGCTCTCCTTTCCATAGAAGAAAGTGTACTTTCCATAGTACACTAAATCTGCACTTGGGACCTATCTTAAAATGACTGACCTTTTGTAAAACTTTAGTAGATGCTTCGTGATCAGATTATATTTCATAAGTGTGCAGTAATTTGAATAAGAATGGCTCTTATAGTCTCAGGTGTTTGAAAGATTGGTCCTCGGTTATTGGAACTGTTTGGGAAGTATTAGGAGGTGTGGTGTGGATGTGGCCTTGATTGAGGATGGGTGTCATTGAGTGTGGGCATTGAGGTTTCACAAGCCCATGCCAGGCCCAGTCTAGGTCTCTCTGAGTCTGCAACTTGTGAATCATATGTTCATATGTGAGCTCTCAGCTATTGCGCCAGCATCCTGTCTGCCTTCCTGACTCCATGGTCTCCCATGAGGGTCATAGGCTAGCTCTCTGAATGTGTAAATAACCCCTCCATTAAATGTTTTATTTTATGTTACCTTGGACATGACTTTTATTGAAACAATAGAACAGTAACAAAGACAAAGTGTCTTCCATTTTCCTATTGTTTTCAACTGTTTGACTTATCTACATGGAATTCTGTTTTTATGATTTAGAAATTTTTTATGTCCTGCTTTAGTAAAAGCACTGCAAGAAGAACAGAACTTTTATCTATCTATCTATCTATCTATCTATCTATCTATCTATCTATCTATCTATCTATCCTATCTATCTATCATCTATCTATCTATCTATCATCTATCTATCATCTATCTATCTATCTACCTATTTATTTTTGTAGAGTCAATATTGTCTAACTAGTATTTCCCAAATGACCTCTTGTTTTTTTTTTAAACTCTCAATCTGCATTTATTAAATGGAAACTTTGTTTTATCAATTATGGATCTAAAATATAAATATCTGAGAGATTTCAGTACTGCAGTTATGCCAAAGACATTTTACTCAACTTTCTTTCTTTTTTATTTTTATTTTTTTTTAATTTATTTTTTTATTTCGAGACAGGGTTTCTCTGTGTAGCTTTGCGCCTTTCCTGGAACTCACTCTGTAGCCCAGGCTGGCCTTGAACTCACAGAGATCTGCCTGCCTCTGCCTCCCAAGTGCTGGTATTAAAGGCATGTGCCACTACCGCCTGGCCAACTTACTTTCTTTTATCTAACAACTTATATAAAGAACTTGGATCTTTCAATAAAGGTAATTTACCAAGTAGAATAAAAAAATTTTACCCAAGACACAACTTACCTGAGTAAATAAGTTTGTAAGTCAATGGGTGATAAATTTGGAACTCATGACTATAATCATTTTTGGAAAAAAAATGTAATTTAGGGTCACAAGGATATCCAAGGAATTTCAGAGGGTCATATTTCTGGACATTAGTTCAGGGAACATTTTATGAGCTGTTGAATCTTTCATGTATCACCAAGGTCATAGATACATAACAACTTAAAACATATCTTAAATGCCATGATCAGTCATTATCCGCATCCCAAGAGAAAATATAATAGCTTCCCTTTCTCATTCTTACTTCTTCACCAAACTTAACTAAGTCATATTTTGATTAATTCCTCTATCTCCTTTAAGCATGTTTCCATGTATATTTACACAACTTAAAACAAGGACATGTAATCACAGTAACTGGTTTAAAATAATCAGTTTAATTCTCTGACTTCTAATATGGATTGAGCCAGTAATGCTGCACATCAGTCCTATTATATTCCGTCAGACCATTAACTTCCACTAACCTAGATAAATATTTCATCACTTTCTCTTCTAAGCCCTTCAGCTTCATATTTCTTGATAAAGTGAGCTCCATATAAGGTCAAAGGATGAGAGCTTTGTTAAAATGTTTTCCCAGACATATTGAAGACTAATAAAATTTTGATATTACTCTGGGGACAGGGCTTTCAATGTAGCTACAATGTTAACTTCAACAATGCTGGTTTTAACAGGTACGATGGGATGGGTACAAATCTACTGTTATGTAAAGATGCCATTGATCATGGGAGAGACAAGTAGATGAAGTCCTGTAAATATGCCCCCCAGAAAACCATTTGTCATCAGCTGAAGCTATTGTTTGTTTGTTTGGTTATTTGTTTGTTTATGCATCAGTTTGTAAGCAAGAATAATTGCTGATGAACAGTATAAGAAGATATTGATAATTTGTTTAAACTTTTGATTCCTTTGTTGACCAATATATTCATAAAACTTCTATTCAAGAATCCTTAAAGTCCTACCACCTAGAGTACAATTTTGTAAAAAGAGCAAATCATAGAAACATATCTACACATTTTATTCCTTTTCCACTCAAACTTTGGTATACACATTTGTTATGGGATATTTTGATTACACTCTGACACTCCTGATACTGTTAATACGATTAAAACTTGAAGTGGGGATAAAGTCAGTGACTAGCTGACTGGAATTAACCTTAGAGAAGCCAGGGTGGGAATACAGTTTGGCATGATTTTTTTTTTCTGGACTGTGAAAAGACACATCCCTTACTATGTCTCTGACCAAAAAGCAAGGTCAGATGGTTGCTTCTCAGCTTCTCTCATCTAGCAGATTTTCACCCTCCCATCTGACTTCCAAGTCTTTGTTGGTAAATAGAACCATAGAAACTAAGTTTAAACCTAGAAACTGATGCTGCAGCAGAGCCAGGGCTGCACGACTGGAAGACCCTCCAGGTTATGGTCTACATGGCTCTTGAGGCACTGACTGGGGGCCTATGAGGCCACAGGCACCGATTAAAATATTAGTAGATTCATTTGCAGCTGCTAATCAGACAGAAATACTATGTACATTCATGATCATTCTAATATTTCTAGGAGTTAAACAAAATAATGGAACAAAATTATCATGGTGGTTATATTTGATAGAAGTTTGATTACTTGTACAACTCCCTTAAATGTTTCTCAGCCATTTGTATTTTCTGGTTTGATAACTTTCCGTTTAGTTTTTTTTTTTTTTTGGGGGGGGGTTTCGAGACAGGGTTTCTCTGTGTAGCTTTGCGCCTTTCCTGGAACTCACTTGGTAGCCCAGGCTGGCCTCGAACTCACAGAGATCCGCCTGGCTCTGCCTCCCGAGTGCTGGGATTAAAGGCGTGCGCCACCACCGCCCGGCCCGTTTAGTTTTTTGACCCAAGTTTTTTTTTTTAAATTTTTTTATCTGATTTATTTGGTAAAAATATCCATTCCAATATAATATCTTCTCTCTGCATTAAAATTACTGTAGGAGAATGCCTAGAGGCTAAAATAATCAAAATGCAACCCAGCTTTGGATCTACACGATCCATGTGTCCTTCATGCACTTTCTTTTCTACCAAGGCCAATTCTTTCTCAGCTTCAGGTGATAATTCTCTTGGACTATTTAAGTCCTTGTCACCTTCCGAGGTTTTGAACAAATTATTCAGTTCATCATTTTTTACCCCAGCAATAGTTCATAGATAAGAAATACCTCCAAATAATCTTTGAAAGTCATTAAGAGTCTGTAATCAATCTCTCCTAATTTGCACCTTTTGGGGTCTAATGTTTTTTTTTTAATTTTATAATTAATTTAATTTTACATATCAGCCACAGATTCCCCTGTTCTCCTTCCCCGCTCCCTGCCCTCCCCCGAATCCAACCCCCATTCCCACCTCCTCCAAGGCAAGAACTCCCCTGGGGATTCAGCTCAGCCAGGTAGATTCAGTTGAGGCAGGTCTAGTCCCCTCCTCCCTTCACCCAGACTGATCAAAGTGTCCCAGCATAGACCCTAGGTTCCAAAGAGCCAGCTCATGCACTAAGGACAGGTCCCAGTCCCACTGCTTGGGGGCCTCCTAAATAGTTCAAGCTAATCAACTGTCTCACTTATCCAGAGGGCTTGATCCAGTTCCATGGGGGTTGACCCAGGTTTTACTTGGATTGTTTGATTTCTTGCAGTTTACTTTTGTGAATAATTTGTATATTATACATATTAAATCTCTGTCAGATATAAATGGTAATTTTTCACATTCTATATGTTTGCTCTAAAGGTATTCTGCAATGACCAATTACTGTGTATATCCTCTATAATATTATAGATTCATTTTGTAATAGTGTTAAGAAAACATGTATTCATATATTTTAGCATGCCTTTAAGTGCAAAAATCAGTAAAAAACCAGTAAATTTGTATAATCAGCATAGTTACCACTTAAGCTAAACAACTTGAAATTGACTAAACAAAGCACATATGCCTAATTTTTGTATGGCTTTACATTTTAGTTGGTGTTTTAATACTTTTTGATTCTACTTGCTCATGTTCAAGAATAAGCACCTTAACTTGGTTTCTCTCATCTTTCAAAATTATTTTAAGCAAAATATGTGTACTCAGTATATATCTAATAGCTTCAGTTGTGTATTCTCAATAATTTATTGTTATGCAAAAACTAACAAGAGAAAACATACCAGCCCATTCTTAAAAGCTCTCCTGCATTTTCAGAATATAAAATTAGAAATATGCAAACTATAGTTTTGTGCTCTGGAATCTTCTGGCTATAGTTTGACATATTTTCCTAATCAGGTTTCGTAAACTTTAACCAAGCTATAGTCATCTGGGAAGAGTGAACATCAACTTTTAAAATGTCTCCATCAGATTGGCCTATAAACCATTCTATGGGAAATTTTATTGAGTAGTGATTAATGTGGGAGGGTACAGGCCTCTGAAAGTGGTGTCATTCCTGGGCATGTGGTCCAAGCCTGAATAAAAAAAAGCAGGCTGAGCAAGATGGGGAAGCATGACCTAAAGCAGCATTCCTCCATGACCTCACTTTAATTCCTACCTTCAGATTCTTGTTCAAGATGCTGACCTAACTTCCCTCCGTGGTAGACTGTAATATGGAAGTATAACGTGAAAGAAATCTTTTATTTTTCAAGTTGCCTTTGGTCATTGTGTTTTCTCACAGCCACAGAAAACCAAAATAAGACATAAATTGATACCAGAGAGTGTGTGTTGCTGTGACAGGCCTGACCTTTTGGTTTTCAGAGACTTATGATTGCATTGCATTTTTAATTTTTCGTTTTGACATGGAAATGAAAGATAAAATAAACCTTTTCCTAGAGCAACAGCAAACCAAACTAAGATACATTCCATTTTAGTGTTATAACTTAGTACATCATTAGAAGTACATTTTGTCATTATGTCTGGCAAAATGGTAAAGAACTTGATTTTAAAATATTATGTTAGTTAAAACAGCCAAGATTTTGTCCTTAAAATTTAAGACACAATTTATCATTCTACACATCCTAGCATGGACATTGTGCCATACAACTGTTATTATGTGTTTTATTAGGTTTATTGTGAACATTAGGAAATAAAAATTTAACCCCAATTTGTGATTTTTAAACAACACATATTGCAATATTTGCATACATATTCAAAATTACCTTTTAATTCTGTTGAATATATCAGAAGTCTATTAACTTTTTCTGAATTCCATTGTTTCTGCATCAGTTCTCTTTCCTTCTGAGAATATCCCCTTTGCCACTTTCTAATACATTCCAAAGAGGGAAGTCTGAGCACTTGTTAAAATCATAAATTGATTATCTTATTTAAACAACGCGAAACCTCTCATTTGCACTTAAAGTTCATATCTATAATCCGAGAGTTATGTATCGCTTTCCTACCTTCTTCTATGTCTCATCATTTGCCATGTATCCCTGAATTATTATGTTCTCAGTAATTCTTATTTCTTTAAATTTTCTTCAATACGGATGATCCACTCACTTCTAAATTTATATTCAGAATTCATCTAGAATGTTCTTTCTTCATCACCTTGACTCCTGTTCTGCTTCAAGGATGAGTGCCCTCCAATTTTGCCTGACCTGTTTGTCTCACATAGTAAAATCTACTTTTATAGCATCTGTCAAATTATGTTAACATAAATAAATATCTTTTATGGGATAACATCATTTTCTATAGATATTTCACCAAGGTAACATATCTATTTTTCTCGTTATTGTGACCCAATTACTATGAATCAATCAGGTATGCCTTCTGAATGACTGAAGTTAGGAATAAATACATTAGTGACAGTGACAAACATGTTGAACCTTCCTCTGTTGTTGCTTGTGGACTCTCCTTAATGTCACCCATTACTTTTCAGTGAATCAGTCATTATCTAACCATATTTCTCCTCCTCCTCCTCCTCCTCCTACCTTTCTCTCTCATTCTCTTTCTCTTTCTCTCTCTCTCTCCCTCTCTCTCTCTCTTTCTCTCTCTCTCTCTCTCTTTCTCTTTCTCTTTCTCTCTCTCTCTCATCTTCATTAAAGTTTTAATGAACATTATTATTATTATAAGCAAAACCAACACTTAAAAGCTCCAATTCTTTAAACAACGAATGAATATCAAAAGTCGCTTGATGCCCAAATTACAGTAAAACTTGATGCTCTAATAAGACTCATGGAATTTCAATCTTTAAACTGAGGCTGGCTGTTTACATTTACTCTGTGGGAAAGAGTGTTCATAAACTTCCATAAGTATAGCCTTATCTTATACCAATCCCCAAACCACCACCTCATACAATTGCTGTAACATTTCTATAAACAAGTCTGTCAATCATTTGTTATTCCTATTATTGTAATATGGGAAAATCTGAATTTATAAACAAGATGAAAATCATATGGCAACTGAAATTCTTGACCTGTGAGAATAATAACACATCTTGGATATTGCCTTTATACATTTTGATTTAAGGAATTTAGCAAGAATTTACTTCCTCTGGTCAATTTTTTCATTTATTCTCATTTCTTATTCAAAATTCTCCTGTCTTGGCATGATTGATCACCTTCTGAGTACCTTGAAAAAGATGGGCATCTATAATTGCAACATAAACTATATTTAAATGAGAGACTTAATAGTACAACCTAAAGTGTTAGTCAGGTATGGAAGAGAAGTGACTTAATCATTTTCTTCAAGCCATCTGCTCAACACCAGTAACGTAAAGAATATGTTTTAAATTGAATGCTTTGTACTTAATGAATAATTAAATTTTGAATTAAATCCACATACTTTTAAAATATAGAAATTATAAAGGTATACTTTTTAATACTACCTCACAAAACTATGTGCAATTATATATGCATAACATATGCATGTGGGTATGTATGTGCCAATTTTATGAATAAAATACTATGCTATTATGAATATGTATTTTAAGTACATATGCAATAATTCATTTTATTACATTTGAATTTTTCTTAATACTTCCTAGAATATATCTTTTGATGCACTAAATATTAATGACTTAGAATTTTGTTAATTAATTCCAATATTTCTTAGTTATAATTATCACTGGATTATGTCTTAATTTCATTTTCACAACATAGTATGTGAGATTTTATTACATAAAATTTTTAATGTGTTGTATATTATCTGTCTTGGTTATGGTTAAATTTTCACATAAAATGTTCCTGTTGTCTAGTTTTATGATTAGTGAGAAGCGGGTCACAGTATTCTTCAAATGTATCTGTGTCTTTTCAGTTCTGTTATCTCCTTTCACAATCACTCAAGCGCTACTACTAAGTTGATGAAGTTTTCTATCTCCTTTCCTTTAATTCTCATTTTTATATATTTTTATAATACACACACATTCATGGTTGGTTCATTCTTTCTATAATTATTTTATAATTTTTCACTTTATAATTTCAGATTTTTAAACTTTTTAATTGTCCTTTCTTTAAATTTAATTTCTATGTTAATGTTTAAATTGTCTTATTTTTTTAAGTAAGCCAGTTCAGTAAAGTATTGACGACATAGAAGAAGAGAAGTTGCAGATTGAGGCATGCCCTGGGCACCTGGCCTCCAGCCCTAGGATGGGCTGCCCATGAAAGGCAGGGTGCATGGGATGAACCATGTGATGAATCTTATTACACAGGATGAATATTTTCTTGACCATAAGTGTTTTTATATTTAATTCAAAATTCTGAACTCAGGACTTGACAGTAATTTCTCCTTTGTCTTCTCATTGGGATGTCCTGCTTCTTTATCCAGACTCTTTCCTAGTGAAATCTGGATGTCTTTATACACATTGCATCCATGGTTCAGAACAGAAAGACTGCTTTTCTTTTTCTCCACCTCAGATTCAACACAGAGAAGCCCTGAGAATGCAGTGGTCCTGCTGACTTCAGAAAGAAGAAAACCAAATGGCATGGGTCTTCTGCTGCAGTTTGCTTAATTAGAAAGATACCATTTGCAAATGTAGGGATGGTATTTAATTTGAAACAAGTGCTCAGGTTGTGTGTCGTGAATTCTTCCTTTTTTAAAAACCCCAAACAAGAAAACTAAATACCAATTGTGGGGGACTTCAGTTTTTGTTTGTTTGTTTGTTTGTTTGTTTTTAAATGTCTTCCAGCTTTAATACTATTATATGCACAGTTGAGAGTGGAATGGTAAATAGCAAATCTTTTAATATAATGTGAGGTGAAAGAAATGTTGAGAGGTCACATGTCTCTGTATGAATGAAAACAGGTCTCTGATATGATAAAAGCAGAAAGACAAGATATCAGGGTTGGTTTCATACTTTCATAGGCGCGTGTAACTAGCACAACTTCCTATTTATATGTGTGCAAATCCTCATTTTTTTAAAGAGGATTTTCTCTTGGAGAAGATAGCTGTTGTTTTAAGAGGTTTTGGACAGCTTGATAGTTTTAAATGTTTTGTCTGTGTTGTATGGCTTTTTTTCATTATTCTCAGGACAGACCAACTGGGTCTATGCATTAATCCTCAGAGTGGTAAGAGAGAACAGGCTGGATGTGGGGATGCCTGTGTCATACTTCCAGTGCCTGGGAGGCCAAGGCAGTGAGATCAGAAGCGGAGAGTTAGCTTGGGACACATAGTGAGACTCTACCTTAAAAACAGAAATATATATATATATATATATATATATATATATATATATATATTCCAGTGTCTCAGTTAGGGTTTCTATTGCTGTGAAGAGACACCATGACTGAGGCTACTCTTATTTTTTTCCTTTCATTTTTCTTTATTAAGAAATTTTCTACTCACCCCACATACTATCACTCCACAGATCCCCCCTCCTCCCTCCTCCCACTGCCCAGTCCTCTTTCCCAAGCCATCCCACATCCCCACATCCCTCAAAGTGAGGTCTCCCATGGGGAGTCAGCAGTACCCAGAACACTGAGCCTAGGCAGGCCCAAGCCCCTTCCCACTGCACCAAGGCTGTGCAAGGTGTCACACCACAGGCACCGGGTTCCAGAAGCCGAGGCTACTCTTATAAAGGAAAACATTTAATTGGGCCTGACTTGCAGTTTCAGAGGTTTAGCCCATTGTTATCATTGAGGGAAACATGGCGGCATGCAGACAGACACGATGTTGGAGAAAGAGCTGAGAATTCTACATCTTGAACAGTAGGCAGCAGAAATGAATGCCACACTAGGCCTAGCTTGAGTGTGGCATTCACTCAAAGTCTACCCCCACCATAACAAACTTACTCCAACAAGGCCACACTTCCCAGTAGTGCCACTCACTATGGGCCAAGCATCCAAA
>CABHPH010139370.1:0-13662 GCA_902168325.1 Peromyscus nudipes
TTTTAAAGAAAGGAAATGTCTGAATGCTCTATTTACAAATTAGTACAATGGCTGGAGAGATGGTCAGTGGATCAGATGTCTGTGTATTCTATCCCTAGCACCCACATCAAAGCTAGGCATGCCTGTAATGCTGCAGTAGGTGTGGAGTAGGATGCAGGAGCATATTGGGTCATTGGACAGCCAGCTTATACAAAACAGAAAGGGCCATGGTCAGTGAGAGACTTTCAGAAAGTAAGCTGGAGAACAGATGATATCTGACATTGACCTATGGTGATGTTTTATTTGTACTGAAATGTGATTTTATTTGTATGTTAATAAATAAAGTTGCCTGGGGGGTCAGAGCTAATAGCAAGCCATAGCAGAAGCTGGGTGGTGGTGGCTCACGCCTTTAATCCCAGCTCTTGGGAGGCAGAGCTAGGCGGATCTCTGTGAGTTCAAGGATACAGCCAGCATGGAGACACACGCCTTTAATCTCAATACCAACCTTAAAAGACCTGGAGGTCTGTACAGACAAGCAGTGACTAGGAGGTCATGTGGTTGGGTTTACAACCAATGAGAAGGCAGAACAGAAAGTCAATTAAAAAGGACAGGAAGTAGGTCTCTGGCTGAGGGAAGGACAGCAGCGGCAGGAAGGGTAAGGAGGTTTTTACTCTCAGCTCTTAGCTACTGCTCTGACCTCTTGGCTTTTAACTCTGAAAAAAGAAAAAAGAAAAGAAAATAGGCTGAAGATGATGCCCCAATACTGCTGAGAAACCTCAGGTGACTGTCCAGGCAGCTGGCTGTTTCTGTCAACTCATATTTTTTTTTTTTTTGGAGGCTGCTTGCGTGTACTTCCTGTTTTTATTTTTGTTAGGTAATAGTATTTCCTTCTTGGGTCCCTGAGGGAATTGAAGATTAGTTAGTTATAGTTGAAGATTAGTTAGGATAGAAAGTGAATCAGGTACATTTTGGACTTACCAAAATAGGATAGATAATGGAATTATTTTCTCTGAATTTGTCAAATACAAATGGTCTAGACATTGTTTAGGTATTTATTGCTTGTATATATGGTATATAGTTATTGTACTTTTGTATATAGTTTTTCTTATATTAGTTATAACTTTTTTCCTTTTTAACTCTGTATTTGGCTCTGTGTTTCTTAATTTAACAAAACGGTTACATCTACATTGACCTTTGGTCAACACACTTGTACTGACAGATGGGTTCACCTACATACATAGGTGCACTCATGTATATACCATAAGCGCAAGCACACAAATGCACTCAAGCAATTTGCACACATAGACATAAAAATTGCTGCTGTCAGTTGTTGGTGCTGTGAGGTGTCCACTGTCCGTTCCCTCGAGAACTGCCAGAACTGCTCCTATGCTTGGCTGGCTAACTTCTGAACTGTGAGTGTGTCCCAAAAGGAATTCTGAAGGAGAGTTCGTACTGCCAGAGAGGGCGTCGAGGAATAAGGCAGTGCCTTATTGTGTGACCTGTAACTGGTACTTCTGACATGTGTACACCCTGGAAAAAGCTTCATAATAAGACGTGCCAAGAGTATTTGTTCATGGCTCACTACCCGCAAAATTGGAAACTTTTTCAGCAGGGAAATAGATAAGCTGTGCTTTTATGTACATAAGGAGACACCAATAGAAATCAGTGAACTTGTATCTATATCAGTTTATCTCAAAAATAGAATATTATATGAAAATGCAAATTTCAAAAGGGTGTGTACCACATAATTCTATCTTCTTCAGTGTTTTCAAATCGTTATGTGTATTGTTCGAGTGCATGAGTGTACTTTCATTCACAAACTATACATGAGACTCACAACAGCTTTATAGTAAAACTGCATGCATGGATGTTCATTCAGCTTTATCTGTACTGTTTTCATTTTTGAGAGAAAGAAAAATGTCCAGTTTGAAGCACATATATCTGAATGTCCTCTGCGAGTCATGTTGTTACTATTTAGGTGTCAACTCCTTGTTGTCTGGACAGTGATTTCAGTGATTTCACATCGATGGTCAGCATTTACTGAGACTAGGATGAACAGTTCTGCAGCTGAGCTTATTGTCCACCAGTGAAGTTGTTAATACAAATTGTTTTTTGGTTTTATAGGAAAAACATCAGATAGAGGCTCATTCTCCCTATACAGCAGAGACTCCGGATTATCAGGCTGTCAGGTAAGTTTAGTAAGACTTATACATGTGTAATGATAGAGAAGATAGAAATTTATCCACATAATTTCACCATTGTGTATTCATATAATTTTGTGACTTCATGGATAAGGTTGTTTTGTTTTTAGCAGCTCAACATATCTTCTTTTTCCATTGCCCCCCTCTTGAAATGGTTCCCCTTCCTCAATTCAGATTTTCTTCTTTTTAATTGGAGACAAAGTAGACAAAGTTTCTACTGCTTTCTAAAATGCATCTCACTTCTGGAAATGATTTCCCCCCCCCAGAATTCCCCATAGGAAAAGCCAATTATTGGTACATGCATTGAAGAGCATGTGATTAACTCATGCAGTTTGCGTGTGCTGCACTGGTGGCTGTGCTGTCATTGCTGTCCTACCGCTCACCAAGTGTTCCAGGCCTCAGCTGCCTTTGACCTGGGACCTTGCTCTAGCCTTTGGGGTTCTTCACATACTGTATTTTTGCTGGTGGCTATCTTTCCCATTGTTTTCTCATAGGATTCCGAAAACTTATTTTACCTTCAGATTCCTCTCAGAATCAAGCCCTCCAACAAAGATAGAAAGGCAATCTTCATGGGTTTTGATCTAATCTAAGACATGAGTAGTCTAGTCATCTTAACTGTCATACTAATAATATCACTCTAATTAATGTGTACATACTCAAAATTACTGGCAAATACAACAAACAGTGGTAGTCACATTAAGTGATTTGTTAAATGCAACAGATGCCTCATGAGTCAGATATGGTAGCCCCACACCTGTAGTCCCAGAATTTGAAAGATTAAGGAATGAGGATTGCTGAGTTTGAGGCCAGCGTAGGCTGCAAAGAAAGGCCCTATCTTTGAAATAAGTAAATTTCCCCTTTATCTCTGGGTTTAATTTTTGCAGCCACCTTTGTTTTCAAACTATGAAATGGAAATTTTCAGAATCAAACCATTTGTCAATTTTAGATCACATGATGTTCTGAGTCATGTGATGTCCCATCTGGAATGTGAGTCACTCCTTTGTCTAAGGTATACATTGCCGCACCGCCCCCCCTTAGTCATTTAGTCTTGGTTCTCAAATTGACTATTGTAGTATCATAATGCTTGTTTCAAGAAACCCTTACTTTAGCAATAATCCCCAACGTGCAAGAATATTGAGGCTGCCACTTGAGATATTCCAAAAGAAACCCTAAAATTCTTTATTTAAGAGAAAATGTTGAAGTTCCCAACTTGATAAAGAGGGAAACTTATATTGTGACATTGCTAAGATTTGCAGTGCTTTAGAATGCTCACATTGAATCCTTTCAGCAACCCATCATGTAGACCTGAAAGAACATATCCTCCAGGGGTAGTTTGCATGGCTTTATACACAGCAAGTAGTAAACCTATACTGGTACTTGAGGTGTTTGTTTGTTTTGCGGCTTTTAAAAAAATTTTTGAGACAGGGTTTCTCAAAAGTGTAACTCAGGCTGTCCTGCAACTGGCCTCAAACTCATAGAGATCCACCTGCCTCTGCCTCCTAAGTGCTGGGATTAAAAGTATGCACCACCACCACCACCACCACCAGGTTTTTCACTGTTATGTGACTCCACTGCAGTAAGAGCCTCTCACATTTTTAGTTTATGTTCCAGTGTCCTTCACTTTTAATGTTTTTGTTTGGCAAGGGGACTAAGCTTACCTATTTATCATGAATCCTTGGAGGCTGGAATTCACATGAGTATTAAAAGGAACTGTTTGACAGCTGTTCATAAACGTTGTAGAGATCAAGAAGTCCCATGGCAAAGAAAGCAACAAACTTATAGAAGGTACAGTAACAAAACACAAAACTTAAAGATATACATATGAGGGGCTGGAGAGATGGCTCAGCATTTAAGAGCACTGGCTGCTCTTCCAGAGGACCCACGTTGTATTCCTAGTACCCACATGGCAGCTCACAATTGTCCGTAGCTCCAGTTCCAGATCTGACACCCTCACACAGACATACAAGCAAACAAAACCACCAATGCACACAAAAATAAATAAATAAAATAGATAGATAGATAGATAGATAGATAGATAGATAGATAGATAGATAGATGGATAGATAAATGAGAAAACAATCTGGTTTCTTTTTTAAACAAATGCACATATGAGAAAGATAAATTTCTAAAAAAAATTCACAGCCCAAGCGATCAACAGCCCTGGAGAGGAACTCCATAGTATAGCAAAGCAATGAAAAGTTTTACCACAGCCAGGACAGACAGCATCAGTGAAGACAGAGGGGTCCTTGAAACCAGTAAAAAGGGATTCATTGCTGTGAAAAGAACAGTGGTTCTGCTATTGATTACTACGCCTTAGCTCTTACTATGCTGCAACTGTTTGGAGAAATTATGGTGCATAACACCAACTGTTTGGGTACTGAGCATAAGCTTGGGAAATTCAAGAGTTAGAAAAATTAAAGGTGTTGTGGGCATGGTGCTGCCCCCTGTAGTTCTAGCACTCTGGGGGTCTGAAGCAGGAAGGGCCTCAAGTTCTAAGACTGCCTGGGCTACAGAGCAAGACCCTATCTTATAATAGTGATGATGGTAGTGATGATGAACAAGAAGAAAAGCATATTAACTCTTGTTCAAAGAAAAACCTGTATTCCAGATAATGTGTGTTCTACTGGATAAGCAAAACTGTGCTTAACTAATTGAAACTTTGTCATATATATTCACAAATGACAAAAAAACAAGAGAATATAATATAAATGGTGACTACAAAATTATATCCAAATGCTACCTTTACTTTTTTTCTTCAGTAGCATCCCCCAAGGAACATTAACTGTGCTGTTAATGTATATAAAATGTTGCTGACATTCTGCAAGATTCAGGCTAATTTAGTGGTGCTTGATGGGCCTTGCTTCAGGTTAAGGCGATATAATAATACATTGCTAATTGAGTCTTCTCATATTACCTTCTGCCTCAGAACTGATAGGCTATTAAATGGAAGGGGTACAGTAGTTTTACTGGAAGCACTGATAGGTCATTGCACAATTGAATTTTTAATTGATGCAGTGCAAAGGATAATTATGTCATTTTTAATTAATAACAGACACAGTACCTTTTAAACTACCTAGTGACATGAACATTCTTTCATCATTATGATAGTTTTTCTTATGATACTTATATAAATATTTGTTTACACAGCTTAAATAAAATTTTCAGAACCTTAAAAGATAGCAGTGTTAGTTTTTTCCCCAGAAGTTTAAGGTTTTATCTAAGTTCATTATTAAGCTCCTAAGAATAAGAACTTTAAAAACTCACTTAACTCTTTACTGCTTATATAGGCATTTGTATTGAAACATGATGAGAGTAAGAATATTAAGAAAATGTAAGTGACAAATGTGTGTACACCTATTGAGAACTTAAAAATAAATGAAGCAAAAAAAAGTTGTATAGAGTTAGAAATAAATTTACATAAATGAAGATTTGAAGATACTATGTGCTGGAGAGATGGGTCAGCCATTAAGAGCACTGTCTGCTCTCCCACAGATACCTGGTTTGGTTCCCACAACCTACACAGCTCACATCCAACTCTCTCTTCTGGCCTCTGTGGGCACCAGGCAATTAAGTAGTGCACAGACATATGTGCAGACGAATACCCAATCATATTTTAAAAAACAAACAGATTTTAAGAACTTTTTCTCAGTAATTGACACAATAACAATACAAAATCTTAATAATAGAGCTAAATTAACTCTCAACAACTTGGTCTTATTGGTACTTATAGACCTCTACATCCAACAATTGAAGAATGTTTCTTTCAAGGGCACATGTTAATTTCAGTCGAAAGGTATAAATCATATACCATCTCATAAAATCAGTGTCAACAAAGTGTAAAGGTTTGAAAATGTAGAGAGCATGAACATAGGCACCAATAAGAAATCATTTAAGCATACCTGTTAAATAGCCATACTGAATCTCACAAGGTGGAATACAGAAAGCCAACTCTGTAAGGTTGTTCTCTGACCTCCATGTACTCACATGCCAACTACATATAGGCACAAACACAAATAATACTAGTGTGTTAGGGTTTCTATTGCTGTGAAGAGATACCATAACCAAGAAAACTCTTATAAAGGAAAACATTTAATGGGGGATGGCTTGCAGTTTCAGAGGTTTAGTGGTGGGAAGCATGACAGCATGCAGGCAGACCTGATGCTGGAGAAGGAGCTAAGAGTTCTACATCTTGATCCATAGGCAGCAGAAGGGGACTGTGTACCACAGTGAGGATAGCTTGAGCATATGAGACCTCAAAGCCTGCCCCCACACTTCCTCCACCAAGGCCACACCTCAGAATAGTGCCACTCCCTATGGGCCAAACATTCATATGCATGAGTGAGTCAATGGGGACCTTCCCATTCAAACCACTACAAATAGTAATTTTAAAACTCATGAAACATCAAGGTGTAAGTTTAACAGCATGTAAGACTTTAACAGTGAAAATACACAACACAACTAGCTCAATCAAAGATCTGAACAGAGATATCATGCTTGTGAATTTGAAGACTATTATTTACATTTTATTTCTTCCTAAATTGGGCTATAGATTTAATGTGGTTCCAATCAGAGTTTTAACAGACTTTTTATAGATATTGACAAGAACATTTAAAGATAGAAGATTGCAGTGATAAGGCTCAGCAGGTAAGCATATTAGCTCCTCAGCCTGACAACCAGAGTTTGGTGCCCTCAGTCACAAAGTAGACAGAAAGAACTGACTCCCATAAGTTGTTTTTTGACTTCTGTGTGTGGTCATATGTTCATATGTGCACACACAAGAAATAAATAAATATAACTAATTTTTTTAGTTAAAGGCAAAAGATTAAGAAGCCGAAACTATTTTAGAAAAAGGAGAATGTATTTACCATGATATCACTATTTACTTCAAAGTAATACTAATCAACAGGACAGTTTTGTATTTGTATGTAGGTGGAAACAGCTCAAGGAACAGAACAGAGAGCTGAGAAAGGGCCCTCAGATATATGAAGTTGATTCAAGCAATTCAATAAAAGATTATCTCTTCAGTATAAGGTACTGGAGTAACTGTATCAGTGTGGGAAAGAGGAATTTTATCCCTTATACTGTGTAAAACTTAAGTTTAAAATGGAACTTGAATTTGAAAGCTAAAGTAATGATACATTTGAAGAGAAAACATACATGAATGTTACCACCTCAGAACAAACAAAAATTACATCACAGAAACTTTTTTTTATTTGTGTGTGCTTTTCTGAATGTGTTCCATATATATGCAGTGCCCTTGGAGGGCAGAAGAGGATATCAGATCCTCTTAGAGCTGGAGTTACAGGTGGTTGTAAGCTACCTGATGTGGATGCTGGGGACCAACCTGGGAACTATATAAGAACATTAAGCACTCTGAGCCACTGAACTATCTCTCCAACCCTACACAAAAATTCTTATGAAAGAAGTAGAAAGCATGAGACATAAAAGAAATACTGATGAGTTGAAATTAGCCAAAATTTAAAGTGTACTCAACTCCCATTCACCCAAAAAAGAGCACCAACAAGAAAAAGTGAAGAGAGCACTGTGACTGGCACAGGCCAGTGGTCCCAGGTACTCAGGGGCCTGAAGCAGGACTACCTCTTGAACCACATGAGTTCAGGAGATTGAGGCCTGGACAACATAGCAGATCCCATCTCCATCCATCCTTCATTCACTCATTGAATTTATTCTTTCACAGGGTTGTGTGTGCGCAAACATATATAATGTATTTTACTCATGCTCGCACTCCATTACTTTTGTCTCTACTGCAGAACCCCTTTTTCCTAGCAAATTCCTTTGCTATTTAAATACCTATTCCCCCCACCAAAAAAGAAAAAGAAAGCTTAGGTCTGCTTTCATGAGGATGGATAGGAGTTACTTACTAGAGCATGGACGACTTATAAGTAGGTAACCCAGTAAAGAAAGTGATTTCCCGCCCCTACCTACTTTGGGAGGAGTGAGACTCCTGTGAGATTCTTTCCCATCCTTGATGGAATATTGACAGGCCTAATCTTATGTGAGTAACCACAGCTTTAGGAGCCTTCCTTTGAAATCTTCTTTCAGCGATGGGTGTAGGTAATGCAGAAACTCTTAACTAGTCAAAGTTTGGAGACTGAGTGACTGCTGAGTGTTCAGCCCTAAGCAAGACATCTATATCACTTCTTCCAGGGAAAGGAAGTGTCAAAGGATGGTAGAGGAATGTTTTGAAGCACTGTCTTGGATATGAGGTGCCCAGTACCCTAATAAACTCATAGCAGCTTTGGTTACCTGGATAAGGTTTTTGCTTTTGTTTTTATTTTTTTCTCTAAACAAAGAGAAGCTGAAGATATCATACATATTTTCTAAAATTATAATTTATCTTCTTAATTGGAATTTTATAAATAAGATGTATAGCACATATATCTAATATAGATCTTGTGTAAAAAGTATATGATAGTTCATGATAATGTAATAGGAAAAGTTAACCCAATTTTATAAATAAATGGACTTGAGCAAACATTTTATAAAAGAAGATATACAGAAGACGGATTAGCTTGTGCACACCACATTATTAGCTATCTGGTGCATAGGAATTACAATCATCATGGCATACCACTACATACTCACCCAAATAACTGAATTTAAGATCATGAACAACATTAAATATGGGACTATCATGTGGCACTGTGACTTTAGAGAACTATTACCAAGTGCTTTTCAAAGGTAAATATGCAACTATACCATAACTAGCAATATTATTTGTGAATATTTTTCCAAGGAAGATGGGATAATTATTCATAAAAAGCTATGTCAAGAAAGTTCATAGCAGTTGTATATATATTATCTTAAAACTGGAAGCAACCCAGGTGTTCAGTAACAGAATGGATAAACAACTTGTGCTGTGTTCATCCATTGAATGTTGCTCAATAAAAATGGAATGTGTTGATGATGTAGGTGGAAAGACAGGTGAATCTCAGTACAGCATGTAAGCATGACCAGATCTTGAAATACATAATGTATGGCTTTATGGTCAAACATCTATAAAATGGCAAAAGTGTCTATTGACAACCTAATCTCTGGTTACCTCTGAGAGTAAGATTTGGCTATGTAGGGAATGGGAATGCCTGCTATCTTAATGTGTATTCATCAAAACTAATAAATCTGAATGCCCAGATATTTTATTGCATGTAAGAATATATTTATTGAAGCCAATGGTAGTGGTGGTGCACACCTTTAATCCTAGCACTTGGGAAGGCAGAGGCAGGCGGATTATCTGTGAGTTTGAGGCCAGCTTGGTCTACAGAGTGAGTTCCAGGGTCAGCCAAGGCTACACAGAGAAACTCTGTCTTGAAAACCAAAAGGAAAAAAAAAAAGAATATATGCATGGAAAAACAAAAACAGCTGGGCGGTAGTGACACATACCTTAAATTTCAGCACTTGGGAGGCAGAGGTAGGCGGATCTTTGTGAGTTTGAGGCCAGCGTGGTTTACAGAGCGAGTTCTAGGACAGCTCCAACCCTGTCTCTAAAAAACAAAAAAAGAAAGAAAAGAGAAAGGAAAAACAATAATCAGATGGAACTGAGGCTAATGGTACATACTTGTTATCCCCAAACTTGGGAGGTGGAGTCAGAAAAGGCCTGAATGAGACACTGTCATAAAATGTGTGTGGGCAGGGGATATTTATAGTAGCCCCTAAAGTTAAAGTGATAAGGAATAATTATTTTAATAATTAATTTATTTGTATTTTATGTGCATTGGTGTTTTGCCTGCATGTATGTCTGCGTAAGGGTGTCAGATCCCCTGGAACAGAAGTTACAGACAGTTGTGAGCTGCCATGTGGATCCTGAGAATCTGGGAATTGAACCCTGGTCCTCTGGAAGAGCAGTCAGTGCTCTTAACCACTGAGACATCTCTCCAGCCCCATAAGTAAAGAATAAATTTTAACAACAACCAAAAAAAATCTGTAAAACCTCAACACTGAAAACTAGTCAGTTCTTCAAACTGTTTAAGATCTCAACAAGTGGATAGCTGCACTGCTATCCATATTTATAAACTGGAAGATGATATTTTAATATTGTAAGTTCTTTCCAAATGGGTCTAAAAGTTTTAATGCAGCCCCAGTTATAATTCTGTCAGGGATTACTTTGTGTGAGAATTAATAAGCTCACTATAAAAACTTTGGAAATACAAATGGCCTAGAATATCAAAATCACTGTTTCTTGAGATGAGCAAAGTTGAGGAATTTATCTCCTTAACTACATGATTTAGTAAAAGCTGTAATAACTAAGCAGTATGACATTAGCATGATTGGAAACCATTACCCAGGCCAAGATGCCCAGCAAAATAGAGCCCAGAATTTACAAACACTTGACTGATTCATTTTATTTTCAGTTGTATTTTGCCCAAGAAAATGTGTCCCTAACTATATGAGCAAATTGGGCATCATTCTTTCTTTACACTAAACACCAAGAGTATTCAAGATGAATCCTGGACTTGAATGTAGAAGCTAAAACTATAAGATTTTAAGAAGGAAATATGCAAGAATGTTCTCACCAATGTGATGGTAAGCAAAGGATTCCTATACAAAACCAAGAGAAATAAACTCAGACTTAATCAAAACTAAAGGATTTTGTTGATCAGAAGATAATACTGTGATACAAAAGAACTCCTATGAAACTTCTATGGTTTTAATTGGAGTTTTTGTTTGTTTTTGTTTTTTTTTTCTATTCGTTTGGTTTGTTGTTGTTTTGAGACAGGGTTTCTCTGTGTTACAGTCCCAGCTGTCCTGGATCTCACTCTGTAGACCAGGCTGGCCTTGAACTCACAGAGATCCACCCGCCTCTGCCTTCTGAGTGCTGGGATTAAAGGTTGTGCCACCATTGCCTGGGCAGCTAATTGGAGTTTTAAATGCAGTGTATTAAGGAGTTTGCAGCCCCTTTCTAGGCTTGTATCTGTGATAATTTCAAAAACATGATCATTTTTACTTGGAAACAGATTCATAGCTATACTAACCTAAGTAATTGTTTTGATTTTTAGGTAGACTTTTATTTGAGGTCATTCTCTTATAAATTTCTACAAATTTTAATAAATTCTTATGTTCTCCTTTTATTGAGTGGAAAATGTCGAGGAAACGAGTCCATGTATATTATAAGATTGTTTAGAACATAATGAAATGAATTAAGTATTTTTTTGTTTTACTTTATAAATAAAGAATTGATCCAAGCAACAGACTAGAAAATCTGCCCTCCACAGGCTGGGGAAATCAAGCTATGTACGTGTAGAAGGTAATTAAAATTATTGAATAATTTGTAATAATTCTCAAATTGTGCAAGTATAATTTGACACTCAAAAAATTAACATGATTTTTATATAAGGAATAGTTTTTAAAGGATGTATAAAATTCAAAGGCTATACAAGATGGATTAAATAGGGGGAGGCCTACTGGGGAAAGACAAGCAGAACCCAGTGCATCCTGGGTTTTTCTGGTTCCTTTTTTAACCCAGCAAAACAACAAATATTGTGAGGGTAGTTGCTTATTTGTCTTTCTGCTACTTTATTTAGATCATACCAAACAGAAGTTATCAGTAATCTGTTATGCATAAAAAATTACCTTAATGTGTATTCTAACAATAACAGCATTTTTGTTTGGCTTGAATGGAATGTTTACTTAATAGTGTGAGATAGCTGGATGATAAGGAAAGGGCTAGCATACCTAGCCAGAGTTCATCTTTTATCCTGCAAGAATTTTGCCATAAGTGGAGGCCTGATAAAAAGAAATTTTTCTTAGCACAGTGAGATATGGATATGTGGGAGATTGGCCAGAGACGTGGAAACTGTATTGGAAATAGCTTTGCTCCAGACCACATGAAAAGAACAGTGAGATTGAAGATAATGTTAACCTTGTGTTATAAATAATTTAAAAATTACCAGCAAATAATTTTTTAAAAGAAAAGGTTAAATTTCACACAGTGTAATTCCAACACCTAATAGTTAGAGGCAGAAGGATCAGTGTTTGAAGCCGGCACTGATGACTTAGGGATTCTTGCAAGTCAGAGTTACATCATAAGACTATGTCTTTTAAAAACAAAACAAAACCCAAGATCCTGGAGAGATGGCTTAGTAGCTAAGAGTGCATACGAGGACTAAGGTTCAGTTCTCAGCACTGACACTGGATAGCTTACAGTCATAAGTAATTTCCCCTTATCTGTAAATAAACGTGTTAAGATGATGTTACAGAACTAATTTAAAGGAGAATCCAAACCGTGATTTTCATAGAGCAAAATACAGAACTGAATGCAAAGGCTCATTTTACCTGGGAGTGTGTGGGAAGTGGGATGTGTTGAAGATGGTGTAGGTTGTTCATACCTCTGCTAGACAGCATTGTTTTTCAAGTCTATGACAGTTATTTTGCAATACTACTAGTAATTTATAACGTGGGGAATTAAAATTGCTACTAGAGTGAAAACAGCTTACAGGAGAATGTAATAGACTTTAGGAAGCAGGCTGTCAGCCAACTCCACCTACTTTCTAATTGGAAAGTGGCCATTTCCATTCCTTACAGATTAGTAAAATCTTTCTGCTTCTTCCTGCTTCAGTGTCAGAGTTGTGTGGTAGTAACAGAGATGGTCCGGCCTGCTAGGTTTGTACGTTTTCTGTCTGGTTCTTCACAGAACCCATTCTGCTCTTGATAATAGTTTTCCAACAAAGTATTAATTTTTTTTCCCAAGCATGTATGTTTCTGATAATTCTTACAAGCAGAGCCTGTCATTTGTGGCCAGTGTTAACTAGCCTATTCTTTTCCTAAGAGGATGAAAGATGAAGGTTTTAAAGGGCACTCCAGTCTTTCCTTATATAACAGCAAACCTACAGTGGTTTGATTGAAATGTCTCCATATTCTCAGGCATTTGAAACTCAGTCCCCAGTTGGCAGTGCTGCTTGGAAGGTTTATGAGGTGTGACCTTCCTGGAAGAAGAGTGTACTGGGGTCAGGCTAAGAAGCAGTAAGAAGGGGTTCGGGAAATGGCTCCATCAATAAAGTGCCTGCCACACGAGCATAAAGACCTGAGTTTGGATCTCCAGGAACCACATAAATAATGGGGTATGGCACCATGTATCTATAACCACGTTATGAAGAGGGAGATCAGCAACAGGTGCCTGGAGTTCATTTGCCAGGTACCCTATCCAGTTGGTACCTAGCCAGTAAGTAAGCTCCAAGGTTCATGAAAAGTCCTTGTCTCAAAAAGTAAGGTTGAGAGCCGTAGAAGACAACTGACATCTGGATTAGATACATAACATGTATGTACACACCTGCATGCACACTTGCATACCTCTCTACCCCCATACAAACATGTACATATACCTCATTACACACAAAAATCAAAAGATGTAAACTCCTTGGTTCTGATCCCTACCCTGTCTGAGGACCTTGTTGCCATTGAGGAAATCAAGGATTTTTCTGCTTACAGACAGGAAAAGGGATGCCAGATCTTATAAGAGCAAAAACAA
>CABHPH010139370.1:13762-42559 GCA_902168325.1 Peromyscus nudipes
CACACACACACACACACACACACACACACACCCCAAAAAAAAAAAAATTTAAGTAAGATTTTAAGATAAAAAAATGCAGTTTTTTAAAAATCAATTCTGTGATCCCTATAGTGACAAAGGAAAGGCTTTCTAATTGGTATTGGTGATCCATCTAAGGCAGGACACCAGAAATTATTATTGACACTAAATTATGCATGGAATTAATTCTTACTGTATTTGTAACCAGCAGACTAAATTCCTAACTTGCAAAAACTCCTTCCTAGAGAGAGATGCAAGCAATGTCTATTTTTTTTCTCCAAAAATCAAGGCATAATTTCACCAAAGTTCACCCTGGGAAACCAATGAGTTTATTGGGCTTCCTTGCAGAGCATAGGTAAGGGTTTTCTTAAAAGAATGTGGGTGGTGTTTCTCCCCTCAGCAGGTCACAGCTGGAAAACCTTTACCCAGCAGGGATGAGAGCTTCCCCAAAGCCATATAGATGGAGCTTCTTGTCTTTCCATTCTATAGATTCCAGTGCCATCTCCGGGCCACATGCAGTTAAGGGAGAATTGCATTCAGTATGTAGTATCTGCAGGATACTCAGATGAGGATCTTGTGACCCTTCCCATTCCTTCATAAGAATGTGTAAACTGTCACAAGCCCAATTGAACAATCGTTTTTTGCAAGGAAATGCAGCTGAACTCCCTAGATTGTGGTTGGTTGGCTTGAAAGTCAACCACTTACATCACAAAACAGCATGTGATTAAATTTGATACAGTGATCAGATTTGCAGGTCTGTTAGACAGGTTGATGTGGGTGATGCATAGTGGCCTTTATTTTTTAACTTTATGGTCATTATTTAGTTTGGTCACTGCAGTACTCTCTGAAAAAACGTTGCTAATGCTGCGTGCTATCCAAGGAACTTAAAACCTCAAGCTGTATTATCTACCTAAGACTAATAGCTTATAAATGTTATTGCTTAGGAGAGAATGGTTGAAGTAATAGACTCCATGTTCTAGGTTTCAAAGGAAGGAAATAAAATCATGATTAAACTTTAGAACTAGTTGGGGAAGAGGTTAAGATTAGGTCATGAGGTAAAAGAGCATCTGTAGTAGGAAGGGGTGTTGGCACCGTATAATCAGGAGGCTGCGTCACAGAGAATATTATTAGATTTACTGTGCTGCAGTGTTCTCTTTTGGGGAGTGGATTATTAGATTGATGATTGGAGGATTGTTGGAGCCAGGAAGGATGGAGAAGACACTGCTATCTCTTAGATCGAAGTTCAACCTCTGCCCATGGCTGTGCTCTCCTGAAGTAGCATATGAAAGAGCCCCAAACATACAGTAGTCAAGTCAGAACTTTTCTGAAGATCTGAACCGTGTAATTTAATCAAGGATTCATGAGTTTAGAACATAGTAAAACAAATTTTGTGGGAGGGAAATCTTAAGTAATCAAGTAATAAACAGTTATAATTTCCCACCAATGAGAGTTAGATTTTTGCATGAGTTGCATGATTTTTGCAATGAAAAACCTTCACTCACTGTTTCTGATGATTCTAAAAATTGACAGTTGCACTTTTGGGTGTAGATTAAATACCTTAAAACTATGAAACCTTACACAGTAAATCTTAACATAATAAAAGATTATTGTAGTTTCGAAGATTTTTGTCAATAGGTGGTGGTGGCACACACCTTTAATCCCAGCACTGGGGAGGCAGAGGCATGCAGATCTCTGGGTTCAACTACAGAGCGAGTTCCAGGACAGCCAGGGCTCCACAGAGAGACCCTGTCTTGAAAAACAAAACAAAACAAAACAGATTATTGGCAGTTTTGAAAATTTGGAAATGGCAAAATAGTGTATTTTTTAAAGTAACTTTTCTCATTGCTGTGATCAAATATCATAGGAGCAGAAACCTAAAGGAATTAGTTATATTTGGCTCATAATACAGTCCATCCTGAATAGGAAAGCATGGCAGGAGAATGAAACAGGTCATTGGATCCAGTCAGGAAGCAGGGAGGGATGATTGCTAGTACTCAGTTCACTTTCTCCTTTTTATTCAGCATGGAACCTTGGCTCATGAAATGTTGCTATGCACATTGAAGATGGTTTCTCCCTTTTCAGCTAATCCTTGATAGAAACACTATCTAGACATCCAAGAATGTGTTTTTATGGTGATTCTTAGTCCAGTCAAATGACAATCAAGATGCAGGTCAAGATGCATTACAAGCAGCAACTTTGTGTCATCAACTATTGAAATTGGGTTATTGGTACAAGGTTTATTGTACCATCTTGTATTTTCATGTAGACATGAAATTTCCCAGAGTGTCTTGAAGGTGTCCAGGTGTAGGTTCATTAGCTATTACATGCTAACTGTAATGCTAGATTGAGCTAGGTGTTACTCTTCGGTATACTGAGTGAAAATTGGTTTTGTGTGAAAGCTTTGAAGAGAAAATTGTTTCAGAACATTATTGTGTTCCCAGAGCCTTAGGTTGCCTTCATAACACTGTCACAAAACCCATGTTGTTACCTTACTTAGCTACAGTTGGTTCTTCGAGATTCACCAAAAAAAAAAAAAAAAAAAAAAAAAAAAAAGCCTGTAAGTCATACTGGTAGCTCTGTAGGAAAATATCCACAGGGGCCTTTTGACAGAAAGTTTCCAAATTCAAATATTCAGAAAAACTTCTTACTTGAGAGGAGGTGTGTTCAGGAGTGAGGGAGTGTCTCATTCTTTCGGTCTGGGTTGGCTAGAACCAGTACTCTTCTTTGAGGCCCCAGTTCCTGGGGTACAGCATGGACCACCACAGCAAAACAAAACACACTTGGACTATGGTCACTACCAACCCAATTTGAGTCTGTCTTTATGAAATCCCTGGAGTGATGGTTTGGAAGTGGGGGTGCCGTCCACAAACCTGTAAAATCCTTTTTTTTAAACTTATCATGTTTGTAATTACCTAATATATTCAGATGACTTTTAGCTTGTCTTCTTCTTGTGACTTTATCTCCTGGAAGTATTTTTTTTCTCTTTCTTATGCTAAACAGGCACTTGCCAACATACCCATGCCCTCCCTCCAAGTTTTTCTTAAGTCCTCTATAACTTAGATCTCTTACTCTGATAACTTTTCATTGATAGGTGCAAAATTTGGGAGAAAGATTGAAAGTTTTCATTAAAAATTAACTGTTAAGATAATAAGATTTCTCTTTGCTGTTGATACTTAAAGAACATTTTTAAAATGTGAGCTATTCGGTTGACATGCTTTAAAAACTTAATCACACATTGGTAGTTCATTTTCTCTTTTAAAGCCAGAAAGATTGGGCACATTTCTTTGGTAGGATGCATTTAATGGATGGCTGCCATTGTCTTCTCAAATCTGCATGATATTTAAAAGCATAGACAATGATAATCAAATTGTTAAGAATTGATGTTGAGATGATAAGATTTGTAATGTGTTAGAAAACCTGTGTGGTTGTGGCTAGTTACTGACCGAGGAAGGCATTCAGAGAAACTCGGATTCTGTACAGTATCCCTGAACATGCTCCCTTTCCAGCTCCCACCCTGAATTAATACAGTGTCCAAAGTACACTGTAATGTAACTGTGTAAAGTAAACTGTAATGACTTGAAGCTATGCAGGTTACACAAAGCGTTTAATGAAATCTTGTCTTAGACAAAACACCTTGAGGGTTGTAATTAACAGCTCGTTTTCTGCAGTTCTATTGATTACTCATTCATGATCCTTTGTTCTCAGAATGATAACCACCAGCATGGATGTCGCTATTTGATGAGATTCTCGGGACAGAATTCTTCAATAGCTTGTAGATAATTGCTGACACCCCTGAAATTTCAATGTAAATGAATTAGCATCATAAAACAATTATTTTATAAATGTCAGTGTTTGCCAAAGTTAAAATTTATTGCAGTCTGTTTTTCAGTCATTTATTGAAAATTAACAGACTGATGTATTAAAGGCCTCTTACTGTTTGCCCTGAGTTGTCACCCTTTCAGAGTTTGCACTGAGTGCAGCTTGAAGGACTTCTTGGTCACCCTGCAGTCAGTCACCTGTCATCGTCTCTGAAACTTCAAGTGGAGCTACAGTCAAACTACTGTGATTTTTGTTCTGAAAATGAATGAAGTACACGTAAAAGGAAAATGGCTGTAACATTTTACTACTTTTGCTCTGAGAGCAGTTTTGTGTCTTAGTCATCAGCAGAAGAGGTTTCCGAGTGCTGAGAACGGAACTGTTTCCAGGACAGTGCTTTGTTTTCTGTGTAGTTCACACATGTTCCCTCCTTGAGAGGACAGACCTTTTGGACAGCTGCTTGCCTTTATGTAGTAAGACTGTGTACCATTTTATGAATGTAAAGGAGGCATGAAATTAGACATTGCATAAGCTATATGCTGCAGAAATATTTTGAGATGTATGACTCTAGTATTCCCAATTTTATTTTCCTAGAAAACAAATTAATGATAAAGACTCAGTACTTCAAGTTTTTTTAATCATAAAATAATACTTGATTTTTTTTTTTTAAGATAACATTTTATTCCACAGACCAAGCTGGCCTCTGCCTTGTTATAACCCTCCCATCTCAGCTTTCCAATGCCAGATTTACAGGTGTGTGTCTCCACTTCCAGCCGGGTGCTTATAGTTTTTGACATAGCATTAGTTAGGCTCTTATTTAATCTGAAGCTAGAAATAGATTTGAGTATATTTAGTAAGTATTTACACCAATCCATTTAATGGTAAAAAGTTGGAAAAAGCAAGGATACATTTACCATCTGCTTGTGTTTTCCCTTGTAAAGATAAAAGATACCCGTATTATGGCTGTCTGCCTCTGAATCCTTTTAGCTGTTTTGCATAAATCTTCTTCTTTCCTATAAAATCACATTTATACTCTTTTGCAGTCTAACTAACAGAGTTCACATTAATAAATTATGTTGGCCAAGTTCACTACTTTATTCCTCTATGTAACTTTCAGGTCATACTTAAACTAAAGAGCTTTCTTAAGTTCACATTTGAGAGCCAAGGTAACTCTTGCCTGTGAACAGGAGGAGAAACGTTAAAGATGTATCTCATATAGATACTAAAGTTCTTTAAAAAGAAATTAGTCTTTTTGGTTACTGGTTTGTCATTTATAATTCAAAATGTTACACCCTAGAGGCATTCTATATGACTTAGAAAGGATGCTTTTTCATTGAGTGTTACTCATTGTTCAATATCTATTTACAGATGAAGTTCTAGAAGACTATGATAAAGGTTTTTTTCTAACAGTGTCGAAAGAAATGAGTACTATCTTGTTTCAGAGTATTAATTCTGCCCTGAATAAAGCAGCTTGTATGGACAAAACTGGTTTACCTGGTTCTCTATCCTCTGGGACATTAATATTCTTTCTGCTTAAGATACCTCTAGGCCAAGATCAGTACTAATCAATAGTGCTTCTCGTTTATTTTAAAGCACGCAGAAAAGTCAATAATATGAGCTGATATCTACTTTATTTTAGGAGAATAAAGGTGTAATAGTTTATTATGTTTGCTTTGGTGATAGCTACATGTTTAAGGAAACAAGGGAAATTGTATGATTTTGTTATTGGTATAATATCAAAATATAAGGCTTTTATAATTTTGTCCTATTTTTTAGGTGTATTTTCCATTGATTTATTGGGCATGGTTTTATTTATTGTCAGATCCTTTCACATGAAATTGTGTCCTAAACTTGGCCTTTATTTCTTTCAGTGCTGAAGTGGGTCTATTTAGTTAACAGAATAAGTTAATGATCTGAAGTGTTAAGGAAACACCCTCCACTGTGTTTACTTGGCTTACTCATGTGAATCGTAATAGTTTAAAAACACAGAAATAATTATTGCTCAGATTCAGACAGCGGAGTGAAGAAACAGCCTCTGTATGTTTTTAGCATCAATAATCATGGTGAAACAAGAAGATAGGGCATTTCCTGTCTGGGTTTGTGTGTAGTGGAGGAAAAGGCTTATCAACACTAGATAGTAACAAGCAATCGTTTTTTCCCCTTAAATTTATTTTGTCTTTCTCACCATGTAGTCGGTACATATTTCCAAAGTCTCCCAGTTTGTCCTCCATAGATAACTCAGTTTTAGGATTTAGACTACAGAGTCAGTTAGAAATTACTCAAATTGTTTTTAAGCTAACATCTTTGTGTATGTTAATGAGATTCCTGGACTTCAGGAGTCTTGTATGAAGGAAGAAGCTCTTTCAACTGGCCTAGATAAGCTGCTATAAATGATAACTGAGATGGTACATTTGGAAATGCCACTATTGAATCTTTGGTATTGTTTACTATTATTTTCTCAAGTCTTTTATTTTGAAACAGTTAAGACCCAAAGAGTTGGGGATTTAGCTCAGTGGTAGAGCGCTTAAGGCCCTGGGTTTGGTCCTCAGCTCTGAAAAAAAAAAAAAAAGACCCAAAGGAAAGGTAAATAAGAGTATGATTCGTCATCAAGATTTTATTATTTCATTTAATTTCAGTTACTATTTCAGTTTTCAGTGTGTGTACACATTCTATATGTACTCTGTACACACAGAATCATGGGAGAACATGTGATGTTTTTCTGTTCTTGATTGAGGCTAATACAGCTTTGAGTATATTCTCTGTCCTTAGACTCTTTTGTTATGTTTGCTTGTTTGTTTGTTTTGTTTTGTTGGTTTTTGTTTTGTTTTTTGAGACAGGGTTTCGCTGTGTAGCTTTGGAGCCTGTCCTGGAACTCGATCTGTAGACCAGGCTGGCCTCAAACTCAGAGATCTGCCTGCCTTGTCTCCTGAGTGCTGGGATTAAAGGTGTGCACCACCACCGCCCGACTGGTATCAGACTCTTAATTGTTACTTCTCCTGCAGTGGTTTGCCACTTCTGTCTCTTTTCTCCTCATCTAGTTTTACTTTAGCCATTGGGAGTACAACCCAACAAGCTTGAACTTAGGGCAGATCAGGTCTTTTGAAACCTCACACCATTACATGGGACAAAAAGTATTATGATTAAGATATAGAAAATTAGAGTACTATTTATCTTATTTCTTCATACATAAAGATAAACACATGGTGCTTTACAGAAGAAAGGGAAAAATGAAAAGAATGTTCTATGATAACTAAGTCATCCTCCATACATAGACACTGTTAAGCCTTGTTCTTCCTAGGGCTGCTGTAATGCATGCATGGAGAGAAGAGGGAAGATTTGTTCATGTAAACCATTTGCCCAGTGTCACAATCAGGTTTTGAACATAGGTGACTACTTCGCCTTTACTTTTTCTAGGACATTAGTATATTTATTTGGTCTCCTTATACAAACATGAAAATGCACTTTCCTCTTCATCATTTAGGTCATTTTGTGCTCTTTTACTGTGACCATCTTGACATCCCCAAGAAGATGGCCAAATTTTACTCATGTGCAAGTTTGTCCTTTGGGTGTGTGTGTGTGTATTATCTAGGCAAAGAGATCTTTCTGAACTGAGCTCTTTAACCCACCATTGAGGCCTCAGATTAGGGGTCAAAAAACATGTTCTGTAAAGGGCTAGAGAGCTGGACTGTAGGCTTGTTAGACTGGTTATCTGCTGTGATGCTCAACTCTTTCACTGTAACGTGAAAGGTCACAGCTACTACAGAAATCATCAGCAGGACTGTGTTTAATTGAAAGTAATTTCAGAAACAAGTCCAGTTTGACTGGCAGAATGTCACTTGTTGACCCTTAATATAAATCATTATTTTATATGCTTGTAAAAAGTTTATATAGCAGGAGGCCAGTGAGATGGTTCAGCAAATAAAAGTACATGCTAAGCAAGCCTGGTAAACCCACCCAAATTTGTTACATGGAACCCACATAAAGGTAGAAGGAGAAAACCAGCTCCACAAAGTTATCCTCTGACATCTAGACAATGTACCATGACATCTGCACGCTCATCACACACACACACACACACACACACACACACACATTATATATAGATATCATTTTTTTTCTTTAATTTAAGGCTCTATAGAGATGGTTCAACAGTTAAGAACACTTGTTGCTCTTATAGAGGACATGAATTCATTTACCAGCACCACTTACAACACCTGTAACTCCAATTCCAAGGGGTCTGACAATTCCCTTCTGAGCTTTGAAGGTACTAGGGATGCATGTGGTGCACATACATACATGCAGGCAAAAACACTTGCACATAAAAATTTTTTAATTAATAAAAAGGTTGTTTCAGTATGAATTTTATAGCAAGAGCAGTATAAAAGGTCTGATAAGAGAATATTCATGTCTGTCTCTTATGTATTTATTTTATATGTTCAATGAACAGCTTTCTCTTACTTCCGTGTCAGACAGAATTATCAGTGGCAGTCAGTCTGGCATTGAGCAATGAGCACACCTATTAAAGGAATCTTCAAGGTGCATAACCTGTGCTTTCAAGCATGTGGAGATCATATGTTTCATATATTCTGATCTTGCTATTTAAAGAATGCTGCATCTGCCTGTCAAAGGCAAAATAAAAAAACAAAACAGATGTGGTGACTAAAATTTATGTATAACGTCTGTAGAAGACAAAGACTCCTAGGTTCCCGCTTGCAAACAGAGCATCATTTGAAGATTCATAGCTAAGGATTTGTTGTGTGGCTAGAAGATACATTTATGTGTGATGTTTACATTTAAATTGTTCATTTTCTCCCTTTTTATCATCGCTTATGGAACTTATTTTAAGATAGATTATTTCTCCTTTTGTGTCTGATCACCCCTTTCTCTCTATTGAATGTTGTATCTGTTGGAATTTATGCTAAATAATTACATTGATACTGTATCGTCTTTTTATTCACATGTGATAATATCTGGTAATTAAAACTACTCACTTGCCTACTTCATGGAAAACACACATACACACACACACACACACAAAATAACATAAGCTCTGGCTGAAAAAGAATTTGCTTTTTGAGGAATCTGAAGAACATTATGTTCTTTTTTTATTTGTTTTGGTTTCAAAAACAATTCTGGCTGTCCTGGAACTTGCCTTTGCCTCCTGAGTGCTGGGATTAAAGATGTGTGCCACCACTGCCTGGCAAACATTGTTCTTAAGACTATTTTTGAAAGATACACAGACAGCTTTTGGCTGATTTAGTATTTTGTTTCATGCATGCTGGGGCATTGTCACATGAGCTATAAAGAAGTTGACATACCAGGTGAGTAAAGACAGCATGGCAAATGTAGGAGATGCAGCAAAGGCAATAACCAGAGGCACATTCATAGCAGAAGCACTTGGAGGGAAAGGAAGTAGCCAGCCTTGCACGGCTGCATCTGTAGCTGTACGTCCCTCCGAAGGACTGAGGCAGAACAATGACTCGCTCAGGGCTGCCTTTGGCACATAGCGATTCCAAATGTCAAAAACCACAGAAGCCAACTCTCAAATCAGGATCCTAAGTTTCCAGTTTTAGAAACTAGAAAAGGAGGAGGAGGCTGGAATGTGGTTCAGTGGTTCACTGGTTGGTCTTGCAGAGGACCCTAATTTGAGTCCTAGCACTCACATAGTGCCTCACAACTACCTGTAACTCTAGTCTGGGGTATCTGATATCCTCTCCTGGCCTCCATACATGCAAGGCATGCACATGGTACACAAGCATACTTGCAGACCAAACACCCATACACATAACATAATTAATTAAAAAGAAACTAGAAAGAAAAAAATAGACCAAACTGAAAGGGGGGGTAGGAATGTAAAGATAAGAACAGACATAAACACAACGGACTAGAAAACAGGAGAGGAAATCAGCAAAGTCAAAAATTGGTCCTTAGTGAGGTATGGTGTCCAGCATGGGGGAGGCTTAGCAGAATTGCAGCTTTGAGTCCTGCCTGTTCTATATAGTAAGTTCTAGACCAGCGTGGGTTATATGCAATACCTCATCTTAAAAAGGATTAGAAGTTGACTCGTTGAAAAGATCAACAAAATTGAAAAACATATACCTAGATTGTTAATAATAACTTAAATTAGAAGTGAAAGGGTCACATTGCTACTGGCTTCATGAAAATAAGAAGTAGAAGTAAATACCACAAGCAATTACATGCCAATGCATATTCTGTATGAAATGAACAAATTCTTACAAACACACACTGTCAAGGCTGGCTCAGACTTAAAACAGAAAAATAAGAAAATCAATAATAGAAGTCTTTGCAGGTAGCGAAGGCCCAGAGCCAAATGCCTTTTTCCAGTAAAATATAGTTAATGAGGCTACAGCTTCTGAAACACTTCCTCCTCCTTTAGGAGCAGCTTTGTACTGATACCAGAGCCACAGACACCTCAAGGAAAAGGAACTTGCAGAACATTATCCATTTGAATATCGATACAAAAATCATTCATAGAATGCTAGCACACTGATGACAGCAGTATAAGGATTAGACATGACCAAGTAAGTTTGCCCAAGAAATACAAGAGTAGCTTAACATAGGAAAGTTGATCATTGTAACTTACCAGAGTAATAACATGAAGGAAAAAAACACAGAATCAGGCAACCAATGGGGTAGGGGTCTGGGGGTGCATCTAACAAAAATCTAGTACCTCTGCCAGGTAGAGCACAGACTTTAAATCCCAGCACTTGGAAAGTCGAGGCAGGCAACTTGACTTATATATATAGCAGGTTTCAGCCCAGCTGGACCTGCATTGTGACTGTACCACACCTGCTCAAAAACAAACAAAAAAACTAGTACCCTTTCATGATCAAACCAATTGGTAAGGTAAGAATAGGAGCTAGAGAGATGGCTCAGTGGTTAAAAACATTTACTGCTCTTCCACAGGACCTGAGTTCACTTCCCAGAACTCACACCAAGTAGCTCACAACTGCTTATAAGTTTGTCTCATTCATAAATCTTACGAAAAAAATGAGCTAACAATAGGAACTTCATCAACTTAGTAAAGATATTTTTTATGAAAAACAGCCTATCACACATTCAAGATTAGCATTCCCCTAAAGCAAGGCTCTTTTCATGAACCCTGATATTCAGCAATGTATTGGAAATTCTAGGAGAGTAAAGAAATAGAACTACCTTTATTTGCAGACAATTTGACCTTTTCTTTAGAAATGCTTAAGGAACTTACCGTAAAACTATTAGAGCTAAGGGCTCTAAACCACTAGAGATGGCTCAATGGTTAAGAGCACATCCTGCTCTTGCAGGAGACCCAAGTTCAGTTCCTGGTGCCCAAATCGGGTGGCTCACAACTACCTTTAACTTCAGCCCCACCTCCAGGGGACTCCATACCCTCTTCTGGACTCCACTGCCACCTACACTCATATGTACCCCCCACTTCCTCCCACACACAAGATGAATGAACTTCACAACTATCATACTAAGTAAAATAAGTCATGTGTAGAAGGTTATATTTACGTGGAATAACCAGAATAGGTAAATCCACAGAGCCAGAAAGCAGAATAGTGGTTGCCATAGACTGAGGAAAATGAAATAAGGAGTTCCTGCTTAGTATGTGTGGGCAGAAGAGGAAAGAAATGACTGCTGTAGGGCTGTGGAGTTTCCTTCAGGCAGTCATCTGGAGCTGATGGTTGTACATGATAAGTATATTGAGTCTCACTGCTAGGAAACTGTTTTAAACAGTTAATTTTATGTTGTGTGAATTCTAAAGTGCTGTAACAGTGATAAAAATCATGTAACTTAGTTTTTCTTGACTAGTACAATGAAGGCTGTGACTAGAGTACAGTGGCTGCTCTTCCCAGGTTCTGCTCACTCTTTCTGACTGGAGTGAGTTTGTTCTTTTACCAAGTCATGATGTTCAGTACTAAGAACATGAGGATGAGAGTAAAGTATTAAGTATCTACTGGGAGAGTAGTAATGAGCTGGAGGAATTGTGTTTTCATGCCTGAAAGCATCCTCTGAGCCCCTTCTTCACCACCCTACCCCAATGAAGTCACTTTCCCTTTCTTGTCTCACATTGGTGTGATAGTTTTCATTCCAGCTGCCAGAAATCTCAGACCCAAGTTCTGCCAACTATAACCTCATTTTGTTTGTGATAAGATCCCCAAATCAGTGCTGCTGACTCTCTGATTTCCAGCAATGGACCCATGCTCTCTCCCTCACTTTTGTCCTACTTACATTTTGGATGCCTAGACATTTGGAAACCTAGCATATGTGTTCATTAACAGATTTCAAATCTTAAGACAACAGGTAGATGGATAAGTATTGGTCAAATACAACAAGATAAATTTTTGTCAGAGAATCCAAGATAAATGTGACACATCTTAGGTCTTGTACTTGAGTCCAAGAAGCATAAACTAAACAAGTCTGACATAAGGAGACAAACCAGCACATGGAGCAGAGTGAAGAGCCATGAAGCTGGACTACTTTGAACCTTCAGTTCACATGATGGGTGGTATGTCCCCTAAAGCATCTGAGGCATTGTGCTCTGTGCCATTTTATAAGAAACTTAACAAAGTGAAAGAGAGTCTAGTGGACCATGAGGGATGAGGAGGAAGGGCATCCCCTTCCTCATCCATGTCATGAAACAAATCAAGAGAGATTAGTCTTATAAATATGGCAACTCTTCAAATGATAAGAGTATCCAAAAAGAAAAGGGAAGAAAACAATCAGCTTCCGTGTGATATGAAAGCCTTCAAGCAAAGTGCAGGCAGCCACTTTCAAAAGTATTCCTATAATTAAAGGGTATAATCACATAATCACCAAAATATATTTCACCCCTGAGATTAATGAGTCTACATAATTACTAAAATGTAGGCAAGGGATCTGGGTATAGTGGCACACATCTTTAATCCAAGCACTCAGACAGGGGCAAGTGGATGGATCTCTTGAGTTTGAGGACAGCCAGGGCTATACACAAACTATCTCAAAACAAAACAAAACAAAACAAAAAAAACAAAAAAAAAACCCAAAAGGCAGGCAAGGGAAGAGCGAAGAAAAAGGATAGTTTAAAACCAGTGACCTGATTGCATTTAAAAAGTACTTATTATTTACTTCTAAATTTTAAGGCATTGTATAAATGTACTGTCAGTAATTCAAAAGTGATGATCTTGGTCATTAGCAGCAAGATGACATGTTTCCTTGCCTTGTTTTATAGTCTAGTCTCCTGAGACAAGATCTAGGAATTGGGAGCCCAGCACAGCTGTCTTCTTCAGGAAAACCTGGAACACCATACTACTCATTCTCTGCCACAAGTTCTAGGAGAAGACCGCTCCATGACTCTGTAGCTCTAGGTGAGTGTTTTGACACAGAAAATCCCGTATCTCAGATGTCCCGCTTCCTTAGTCTGTTTTTGGTCATCATTTGGATATCAATGTATATCTATATACAAGTAATATATAGTCTGAATATTCCTAATCTAAAATCAAAAGTGCTCTAAAATATGAAACCTATTGAATACTGACATTGTATCATAGAAAATTTCATGTCTGACTTCCTGAGATGGGCCACAGCCATAAAGCACACATGTATAAAATTACCCTTGGACTATGTAAATATAAGGTGTATATGAAACATAAATGAACTTAATCTTTTCATGTGGGTTCTGCCCCCAAGATACTGCATTCTGTTTATACAGATAGTGGACTAGAACACATCTGGCCACAAGCATTTCAGGTAAGGGATGCTCGTCCTGTATGCATTAGATACATCATGAATGAAGTTGTCAGAGTTGCCACTGTTGAAAAGAACTCTACTTTGTATTCAAGGTTTAGCTAACTATAGTCTTGTTTGAAAATTCAATATTTAAACCATAATATTCATCAATATGAGCACAGTGTGGTAGATATATGCTGCTGTGTTTTTAGAGCCCCCTTGAAGCCATAATTTTATCTATAATACTTTTTTTACATTACAATTACATCCCTCTTCCCTTTTCTTCCTCTACCCCATTCCATGTACCCCTAACTTGCTCTCAAGTTCATGGCCTCGTTTAATTGTTGCTTTATAAGATTATTCCTAAATATATAAATATAATGGGCTCAGTCCATATAATGTTACCTTTATGTGTATAACCTCATAGCTGACCATTTAGTATTTGATAACTGATTGAGGAGTTCTCACATGGGGGAGGCCAGTTCTCTGGCTTTCAGCATTTCCCAGTCCTGTGTTTAGAGTAGACGCCCTCAAGGTTTTCCCCTTCCATGTTGGCATGTCTGTTGATGTTGTTGGTTTTTTTCAGGTCTTGTGTAGACATCCATGTTAAACCATAATTTTGGCAGATTTTAAGGAAACAGTTTAATATTTTGCTTCATGAGAGAATTTAGCCAATTTTTCTTCTTTTAAGTAGCAGGTGTTTTCTTCTTAAGTGGAAATTTTATGTTCTATTATTAACACCTAGTTTTTAACTAAAATGAAAATAGTAATGACTGGTTTGCAAAATGGTTTTATAAATTCCTGTCAGTAAATTATAACAATAAAATAATCCTTCTAGTCCATGACTTTAATCATGAATTTAGCATAAAAACTAAGGCTCAAAAGATGCCACATACATAATAGTAGGTTGCTTACCTGGGATAAATTTTAAGGTTTTTGGGAGTTGAGTCCAGTGGGTTTTTTGTTGTTCTTTGTTTGTGTAACACTCTGATCTTCAGGCAAGCTTTATTTGTTAGATCACAAACAAAATATCACCACAGTTTGCATACTGGTTACTTCTATTCTCTACTTTTCCTTTGAAATTGAAATAAAATTAGCAAGCACTTAACTTACTGATATGAAAGTATACAGTGGAATTGAGTACATTCATCTAATCAGTGTTTCAAGTGAATATTTTGTGTTTTTTTTAAATATAAGAAAATTAAAGTTATAAAACATGTTTATAATAAAGGTAGACCAGCTCCTAAAGTAAATGTAAACCAAAGTAAAATGTGCTATAATTCCTGATTGCACAAATATTTGTTGACTACCTCCAGCTAATATGTATCTACCTCCTGTCAAGCCATATATTTCGAGTCTCTAGGTCTAAAGTATGAATGAGGTACATAGAAAGGACACAGTGATGGATTGCTACATTCAGAAGAAAATTCTGTTATCTTTTTTTCATAGGAGCATGATCATGTAATATGTATGGATGCTGTTAGGGTCAACCCTGGTGGTTTAGAGCAGCATTTTTTTGTTACTAACGAAATGACAGCTTACAAAATGTTGTCCATTTATGCTCTGCTTGACCACCTGTTGAGTTAACCCAGTAGAGGCCTCAATTGAGTCTGTATTGGGTTGGTCTACAGGAATGTCTTCTTCATAGACTCTATACACACACTGTAGGAACAACTAACTAATCCCTGCCAGTGTGCTACTACTAAAAAAAAAAAAAAAAAAACAACTATTGAATAGCTAGGAAAGAATGGAGATACATTCCGTTAAAATCCAGGATAAAAATTAAGTTTTCCATGAATTCAAACTTCATTTCTATTTAATTATGTTATAGATACTATTGCTTATCTAGTGCATCTTTTCAAAACTCTGTGAGGTTATAATGTTAAAATTAGATTACAAATGAGGAGCCCAAGTGGAATGCAGTATATAATGTTTCTCTTGATACTTGGAGGAATCCTATCCATTTCCTGCGTGGATACCAGTTAGTAGATTATTTTTATGCTGCCCATTGCTGTTCCCAATCTTGGCCTCTTCTTGGCATTGAAGTGTCTGGTAAAATGTGAGCACTTTGAAGAACTTTAGAGAGCTACAACAATATTAGTGTTTTCTGAAACCATTTAGGTACTTTATTCTGGAGAGCCACAACTATCTAATTTATAATTGTTTTGGTCTGCATTAATAAGGGCTAAAAGTTATTAAATGTGGGACAGGAGAGGTGGCTGAGCAGTTTGGAGCACTAATTGTTCTTCCAGATGACCTGGGTCAATTTCCAGCACACATAGGATGACTCGCAACTGTCTGTAGCTCCAGTCTCAGGGCATCTAAAATTCTCTTCTGGCCTCCATGGGCACTGTATACACATGGTACACAGACATGGAGGTAAAACACCAATAAACATTTTTAAAAACATTAAAGTGTCACAAATGTTAGGCAATGCAATGAGCATGTTTCATGTATTATCACAGAATGTGAAATTCACAGGAGAGGTGGTGCATCTGAAGGAATTGAAGCACAAAGAGGTAAAAGTAACCTTCCCAGGTTCATATGGCTGGTGTACTAAATATAGTCAGTTTACTCTCCCCAAACTAGACTGTGAATCTCAAACTGGTGATAGTATGTGGCTAATGATGAGATACAAAAGAAAGATCTTTGTTATGATAACTACAAGCCGTAGAGCATTTTCTTGACTGATTTTGTATAAAGTATAGCTTTTGCTCAAGGGATAAGTTGTAAGGAAGTAGACTACTGAAACACTTCACCAAGAACAAAGGCTTTGCTATAAGTCTTACAAATACAGAATATGCCAGATCTTGTTTACCTTTGGCACTTCTATTTTAAAGAAATGTGGGCTACCTCTTGGGGAAGGGATATCCATGCTGATGAATGCTTTTTGCCCTTTTTATAGTGTAATATTTTTTACATGATGCTTATAAAGTTGCTTTCTTCGCTTTACAGCCTTCTGGGATATTACCTGTAGAGAACCCACAGACCAAATTTAAATAAGTTTCAATCTTTATAAAAATCACGTTTTATTGTGTACTATCATTTACAGCCTAGGAAAATGCTTTTCTTATTTCATTCTCATTTCTGTAGTTTTAAAAAATACGGAGCTTTTTCACATCAGCCTTCCTAATAATGAATCTCTCTGAAAATCCTGGATTTGATCCATTATTTATGTGTGGTTGGAAAGCTGTGCATATCACTTTTCAAAAAATAAGATGGAAAAGTTATAAATTTTGTATACAAAGGAATTTAGAATACCAACTTGGGCATAAGAAAATTGTCATTTTCATTTATATTAATTTATTTTAGAAATAAATTTTTAGATCTGGAGCTATGGCTCAACAATTATGAGCATGTACTGCTCTTGAAAATGACGCAAGTTTAGTCTCACACCCGTGTGGCAGCTTATAACTATCTGTATGGAATTCTAGCTCCAGAGAGTCCAGTCCTGTATTTGGACTCCAAGGGTACCTCTACTTAAACATATACCTGCACTCACTATGCATGCACACATACACACAACACATACAAAAACACACATGCATACATAGATATACATAATTTAAAATAAAGTAAGAGATACTTTCTCTCTGTGTTCATTTCCTGAAAAAGTATACAAACTTTTAATAAAAGTCCAAATTATACTGTAGTGCTGAGGTTTCAGTTTTACTCACACATTTCCAAAGCAAATGCCTGTAATACTAGATGTGTATGTTGGCTATATTTCATAGCATATGGAGCATGTCTTGATGTTACTATAACCTTAGTTTTTCATTCTTTCAACTTTATTTCAGATTTTTAGCATAGTACATTGTACTACAGCATTTGCTGTTAGATACTAATTTTTTTTGTTTGTTTTTATTTTTGTTTTTCGAGACAGGGTTTCTGTATGTAGCTCTGTAGAGCAGGCTGGCCTGGAACTCACAGAGATCTGCCTCCTTCTGCCTCCCAAGTGCTGAGATTAAAGGTGTGCGCCACCAACGCCCGGCTTGATACTAAGTTTTAAAAATAGGCTTTTAAGCCTAATTCTTTTTTCTTTCTTTTTTTTTTCCTTTTTTTTTTTTAGCTTAATTGTTGATATGATATAATTTGTCTTTGTTAGGGTAGTGTTCTATTAGGGGACCTGTTGCACAGAGTTCATTTCCAGTGGACTGACAAACATGTGAAGTACTTAGACGCTCATGGCATAGCAGGCGCTGTAGACAAGTTTATTCATTCTCCTTCCTTGTTTGTGCTGCTGCTGTGTTTTCTTTCTTATTTTGCTGTTACCTTCCCAAACTTAGTAGAACCGATGCTGCATTCTTGTATTCCCCTTCTTCACACGAAATAGTAGAAAAACATAGAAATGGGGGGTGTGCAGCAGGACGTGAAGGATGGCAACACGGTGGATGACAGCATGGAACTTGTTTCCTGTTCATTCGAAGGTTTTTTTTTTTCATAATGTAAATGCTAATGAAACATTTTGTTTTCCATATGCAGATCCTTTGCAAGCAAAGAAAGTAAGAAAGGTGCCTCCTGGCCTGCCTTCTTCTGTAAGTATTTTCTTTTAACTTAATGTTAAATAAATTGATGTCAAGTATTCAGTATTTACTTGCTACAAGGATGGATTCGATTCGTGCCAGTGGGCATGCTTTACATAGTAACTGTTCATTGCTTAACAAAATCATTGATTGAGATAAATCCACACTTAATGTTGGGCTTTTCGTTTTCCATGCAGTGATTTGTAGCTTACTTAGATGCTGTCTTCCCTGTCCCTGTCATTTGAATTCCCCTCTTGGGAAGACGACTAGGCCTGTAGCTGTCAAAGAAGATCTCCTGTGCAGGTCTTTTGATGTTTAATTAGTCATTATGTTGCTGAACAGGAGGACAGACAGAGATTAATAGCTGAGAATCTTAGAAATTTACATTTGTAATAATCCCAGTGGAGCTAAAGACATTAAGATTCGGAGGACATGTTCGGCTCAGCTTGCCTCAGTAGGACTGTGGTTATTAATATGCATAAATCACCAAGTCAGATGTTCATTGTGAAGCCCTTGTGGTTTTTAAAGCCTTCATTAAGCCTTTCCCAACTTCAGTCTAGCATCAGGAAAGCTTTCACACAACTAGTTCGTTGATCCCTCCTTGCTCAAAAATGTATCCTTTGAGAATAAAGAGCTTTGATGCGGGAGGTTGGGAGAGGTTGGTAAAACAATCATTAATGGCTGTAGTAACCTAATACTGTAGGAGTGTTTGTGCTGTTAATATACTTATTCTTTGGAGCAATAGAAGTATTTCTAGATGAACTTACATTATAAATCCACCCACAGTTTAAAAACCTCTGGTGAGAAGAAGGGAAAGGCTTTTTCTCTGTGTATAGAACAAATGGGCAGTGAGGCTGTTAGATTGAGGTCCTGTGCCTTGAAGGGTACACTCTTTGTTGTGTAAATGGATGTTGGGCTTTTATTGGGCAATACTTAACACATGGGCGCAGGTGCTGCCAAATGAGTCACAGCTCATCGGAGTTTGGACTGAATGGAATATCTTGCTTGATGAGTAGCAATCTAGATGGGGCAGCAGGAGCCAGAGCTTTTGATTTCTTGTGAAGGGTAAAGTAGGGAAATTCTCTTTTGGTTGTTTGCATTCCTTCTCTCCTCCCCCCACCCCCTCGCTTCCATGTGATACTTGAAAAGTTGAATTGAAATCTCTGGAACTCAATTCCAGATGGATCTGAGTTTTGAGAAGCATAGGACAGCTGTGCTCTGAACCTGCAGCCTACCTGGAAGGCTGAATTGCCGAAGCAAGCATCCTAAAGCTTTTGCTTGCATAAGCATTTGGGCCCACTAGAGGCTGAATAGCTGCTTGATAAACAAAATGAACAATGCCTCAAAGCATTATTCCCAAAGACAGGAATTTCAGCAGCAGCTAAAAATAGTTGTGCAATTTACATTTTAACAGTTGTGTGCTGTGCAAGGGTAGGTAGGTAGTGTAATCTAACAGAAATCATACTCAGGTAGACAGAACTGCTAAAACATGGAGCAGTATGAGTTCTTGTAATTTATTTCTATAATTCTATGAAAGTAATAAAAATTAAATTGCATATTAATATTAGTAGAACCACATTGCTTTAAAAAACAAATTAGTAAGTGAAAAGTCTACCACATTTATTTGTGACCTAACATTAGAAAAAAGCAATAATTGTCCATGTTTCATAGTTACTTCATTTTTAAACAAATGAGCAAAATGGACAAGGAGCCTGGAATAAGACTTTGCCAGACCCCTTTGTCCTTACATTTTTTATTATAACAGCATTTACTACTTGAAGATAGTTCTCTGTATTATTTTATGTTCAGGAAAGGAAACAGTACTGCATTTTGATGAACTTTTGAAAGTGATTAGGAAAGTTCGTAAGCCAAACTTACTGAAGTATTGTATTTTTCTAACTCCTTTAATACACACCTTTGATCCAAACTTGAGTCAGAGACAGATCTGTAAGTTGGAGGCCAACTTGGTTTTTATAGGGAGTTCCAGGCCAACTAGGGCTGTATAGTGAAACCCTGTCTTAGACAGACATGTATGTATGTATGTATGTATGTATGTATGTATGTATGTATGTATATTTGTATATAGCAATGCGCATGGCGGTGTGTATGCCTATAATCTCAGCAGCAGGAGACTGAGGCGGGAGGAGTGCTGTATATTCTAGGCCAACCTGGGCTTTATAGCAAGACTCAGCAAAAGAAAAAAAAAAACAGAACAAAGAAAGAAAATTAAATTTTTTTTCTATTTGACTACTTATACTGAATATGCAGTTTTTGACATTGTGAATTGTAAAAGAAGTGGGTGCAGAAATGAACACAGAGTGCATATTTTATTTTATGAGTATTTGAATAATGAGTATCATACTGCCAAAACTAAAAATTCAGTCAAATGTTCAGAATTCAAATGGGCCAGCAGGTAAAAAGCACAGAAGTGTGAAAAACAAATGGTTTGCCTAAATTTGGAAGTAAAGTATTCCTAGATTCTATGGTAGGTTCAACTTTGTAATTTTACTGTAGTGTTCCTCCTCCCTTCCCCCAGAGGAGGAGCAGAGGAACACTGGTCTTGGGGAGGTCTGCTCTGAGTGTAGACTTCCAGGGAAGAGTGTGTGTGGTACTGCGGGGTGGCAAGGATTTCCTTTGCCTTTGAGGGTTCCTTAGTCTTGCTTTTCTCTTATCTGAACACCAGTTTTCCTGTATCAGATCATTGCTAAGATAAAAAGTAAAGGAGTCTTGAGACACTGGGTAGGGATTGGGGCAGCTTTTCCTCTGGCAGCCTCTCTTCAATTTACAAAAGGAAGCGCACTCAGTGGCCTCTCCAGCTTCGATGTCACTTTGTCAGATGTACAGGGCTTCTTAAGTGTGAGGAGCTGTGTCAGCCATTTCACTAACTCAGCATTCTGTTTAGTCTCTGCCACTAATCTACCCTGATTTATATGCAGGGCCACAGTCACAGCTTATAAAATAATCTGAAAGGCCATTTTCTTTTAACAAGTAAACTATAAATCTTGGTTTACTCAAAAATATTTTGTTTAGTATATTAAATTTCAAACAGTTCTACCAGTTCCACTTTAATGAGCAGATTTGTGTAATTGGCTTTGTTGTTTAAGGACTAGCAATATCTAAGGATGGTGTGGTAGTAGATAGAGATACACAGAATTTCCCCATGTGTACATAGTGACTTTTATCTAGCTTCTAGCCCCTTTTCCTTTTTATGACCTAGGAGGAGTTGCTTATGACTCTCTGAACCATTTTTTTTCCTGTGGTGCAAAGGATTGAGCTAAGGGCCTCCTGCATGTTAGGCAATTGCTCTACCACTGACGCATTCTTGGTCTTAAACCTAAGATTGGTTGCCTGCCTTATTCATTTTTGGGGTACTGAGGATTAAGCAAAGGCCTTCATACATGCTGAGCAAGTACTTCTCCACACTGCATATCAAAGATGATAATACCAATCTCAAAGGTTATTAGGAAAATATCTAGAACCAAATATTTACCTGGTGTATCAGATATAATCCAGAATTTCTCTCTCTTCATTTTTTCTAATTTTTACCACTGTAGCCTAAATTTATTTTTTAAGGTCATTTTACCATATTTGTTTGAAAAATAAGCAAAAGTTTGAAAGTGAAGGAATGAATGTCACAGTGAAAAAAGTTATATTACTGCACTTCTATATGTAAGTTGAAACTTGGCACACAGTGAATGTTGGATAAATTACAATTGTTACTGTTAAAAAAGCTTACCTTTGTAGAAAAAGAACCTTCAGTGACTGGAGAGATGGCTCAGCAGTTAAGAGTACTGTCTGTTCTTCCAAAGGTCCTGAGTTCAATTCCCAGCAACCACATGGTGGCTCACAACCATCTATAGTGGAACCTGATGCCCTCTTCTGGCCTAAAGTCAATAGAGCACTCATATACATAAAATAAATAAATCTTTTGTAGCCTAAAGCTTTTCTCTGTCCCACCAAGTCCCTGGTCCCACAGCTGCTTATAAAATAATCACTCAGAGGCTTAATATTAATTACAAACTGTTTGGTCTGTGGCTCAGGCTTATTGCTAACTAGCTCTTACATCTTAAATCAACCCATTTCTATTGATCTATTTTTTGCCACGTGGCGGTGGCATTACCAGTCAGCTGGCATCTTGTTCCTTGGGCAGCTGAATGACTCTTGTTCCTTAGGTAGCTGGAAGGCGTCTGCCCTGACTCCGCCCTTCTCCTTGTATCGTTGCTTAGATTTCCAGCTCTGCTATAACCTGTCTTGCCATAGGCCAAAACAGTTTTTTTGTTTTGTTTTGTTTTGTTTTTTTTTCCAAAACAGTTTTTTTATTAACCTATAGTAGCAGAACATATTCACGGCATGCAGAAAGACCATTCCACTGCACTTCCCCTTTTCTGTCTAATCAAAAAGGAAGGTTTTAATTTTAACATAGTAAAATTACATATAACAAAACAGTTATCAAGAATTACAGTTACAATATCTAGTCTATATATGTTTGGCAAAATTAAAGAAAAAATAATCTGTCATCTATCTTTGTGAGTCTAAAAGTTTATATCTAATTTACCTTTTATCATAACTAAGGAAAGCTATAACTATAATTGTCCAGTCTTCAACTCCATCAAACACCCCAGAAGGATATAATGTTACCTAAGTAAACAGGAAGTGCATTGTAAGTAACTTCCAAAATTCTAGAAATGACAGAGACAGCTGCCTACTTGGACAGTCATCCAAAATTCCACTGTAATGTTGGGGCAACTGTCTTCAGCCTACAGGCCTAGAGTCTCTGTCATACTTTTCAGTTAAGCAGGAAATTTGAAGGACTGTTCTGTCTGATGGCAAAATTCATCAGTCGCTTTCCTCTGTGTCCTGCAGAATGTCTGACATTTTCTTCTGTGAAGCAAGAACCTGAAGGATCATCCTGCCTAGTTTTGGCAAAGTTCAGTGGTCATTTTCCTATGGGTCATGAATGTCCAGTTTATACAACATACTGTCAAGCAGTCCAGTCAAGAGCAGTTTTTTACCCAAATGGCTAGCCTTTTCTATATTGTTTTTTGTTGTTGTTGTTTTGTTTTGTTTTTGTTTTTCGAGACAGGGTTTCTCTATGGAGCTTTGCGCCCAGGCTGGCCTCAAACTCACAGAGATTCACCTGCCTCTGCCTCCCGAGTGCTGGGATTAAAGGCGTGCGCCACCACCGCCCAGCCTTTTCTGTATTGTAAGCAAACTCCAAAACGAGTTTCTTTGATGCCTATCATCCTCTTTGAGTATAATTGGTGCTGTCAGGAGCAGATATGTCTCACTGTTGAGAAAAGTCTTAAGTTCTTAAAACATTTTAAATGCCATATTCTGTAGGTCTTTGAAGTATTTGACTAACTGAAATATATCTTTGTATACCTGAAAAACATAACTAGCATGACTGTAAGTTTGATTATCGTAGATGACTATTAATTTGTATTTCTTAGTGATATATCATACAATTTTAAATGAGTTGCATAAACATAAAACCTTAAATAAGAGTAGACATATACATACAGTTTAACAAAATGGACCATAAATTTGTGTCAGTAAACCAAATCCATATCAATGTAAAGTATTTTGATACTAACAGTTGTTTTTTGGATCAAAGTAGATTCAATAATCTATCTCTTTTTATCATTTCTATATCATATCTCCCTTTTTTCTCTAGAAAGAGATTGCATTTATAATTGCATTTAAATAAAAACAAACATTTATGAACAGTATTTTGAGAATTTGGGTGTAGCTTTTCATACTACTTCCTGCTGATTGGAGGTGCTGACAATCTTAGGGGAATCCTGAGAAAATTTGGAATTATGGTCAAGTCCTGACTAGAGTAGTCTGTGAGACTACATCATCTCAGCCAATTGCTTTGAAACTGTTGTGGATGTTGAATCATCTTGGCCATAGCTCCTATTGGAGAACTCTCAGGGGATCTTCCTTAATGGAACCATATTAACCTAGAAGGAATCTACAGCTTCTCATCTTCTGGGGAAACAAAAGCAGAACCTCTTTTCCAAAGCAATATATCTTTAGACCCAAATTTTGAAGTCATGATACCTTTAAAATACATATATGTTGGTTTAACATAGCAACCCCTACAATCAAATGTCTCTCTGCAGTTAAAAATCCCAAAGACAGCTGGACAGTGGTGCCACCCACACACCTTTAATCCCAGCACTCAGGAGGCAGAGGCAGGTGGATCTCTGTGAGTTGGAGGGAAAAAAAAAGACAATACAATAATATGCAGTATCCAGATTCTGTGTATTTTCCATCTTTACATGACTTTTTTTTTTAAAGCTAGATTTCTTTTTTAAGGACTTTCTCTATCCTTTTTCTTTTCTCTCCCAAGCCCGTGTATATTTTTAAACACACTGTAACCTCGAGAGGTTTTTTCCATCTGAATCTGTTTTATTGTGTATCTTTAATCCTTTTCTGAACAGAAGTTTTTAAACTGCTAAGCTGCGTGGCTAGGACTGAAGTGACAGCCCTGGCTGCTGGCTCCAACCTGTTTGGCTTTTCAACATGGCTCAAGTACCAATGAGTCATGCTTACCTCCCCAATCTAGGAAGCAGTATTGTAGCTGGATGTTTCTCCGGTCCCACTTGGCCCCACAGTCCCGTGTTTCTCCAGGTCCCGTATTTCTCCAGTCCCACCAGCCTCTCCCACCCAAATCCTGCAGCCACTTGGTCCCAAGTAAACACACAGAGGCTTATATTATTTACAAACTGTATGATCTATGGCTTAGGCTTCTTACTAGCTAGCTCTTATAACTTAACTCAACCCATAACTGTTAATCTATGTATCTCTACATGTTCTTCTTCTGCCATCTTCCTCCCTCAGTCCAGCCTCGGGTGCTTCTGTGTATTTATCATCTTTCTGCTAGACCCCACTCCTTTGTACCTGCATGGCTAGTTTTCTCTCTGATCAGTGGGTATCTGTCATAGTCGTCCTACAGATAATGGCAGCATAGCACCCAGCCACTCCTTCCTTCCCTGCTGTCATTGTTTCTGTAGCTTATCCAATTTATCCTTTGCCCTGGTCACTTTAGAAAGCAGGGATGTGGCTTATGCTGCGGTTTTTTTCTGTCCCCAGTTGCTAATGGGTAATAAATTGATTAATAAATCCATGTGATTAGCATAGTATAGTATAGCTGTAGGTATCTTTGCCTACTGTACCTTGCTTAAGTGACATGAAGATGGACTGAACTACAAAAGATCTGAATTATCTTTAGAGAAAGAAAACTGTAGCCATATTTTAGCCTTTACTTTATAGAACATTAACTATGCTTAAACCTTATAAATACTTGAAAATGGGAGTGGGAAGAGCTCCAGTTTTTCATTAGAAAAGTAAACCTCTTTTGGTTGACAAAGTTTCCCAGTGTTATTTCCATTCTTGTGAGCATAGACTCTCAGTTTAGACACATGAGAAGTAGGAGACATGCATTTCATTTCCATCATGGAGTCCTAATGTTAGAAATGGATGTTTTGAAGTCATATGATCTTCATCCAAGTTTAACAATAGAAACACAGATTGAATTTTTCAAGGTTAGGGAAGCAGATAGCCTCAAGGTCACACTGTAAAGTTAGTATGGTGGTATTGCCTGGTCTTTATCCTGTGAGTTCCTTGGGCTGTCTGCTCATGGCAGCTATTTTTGTTTGTAATCCATTTCATAGTCCCTTTTACTGCTCTACTAAATCTTCCAGCAGAACATGCAACGTAGCAACAGAACATGTTATAGGCCCTGTACTTTGTTGAAGGATGGTGTAGGAGCCATAGTCCACTCCTTTGACAGGCTCTCTTGTCAGCTCATTACTCGCTGCCTTCTCCATAGAGAATTCTGTAGTTATTTTGACAGTTTGAGAACAAATCTTTCATTTTCCAGAGGGGCCAAATTAATCTAAGTGTCTGACCTATGTATGATGCACATTGTTAAGATGTCAGAATTGTTACTGATTGAGTCATGCTGAAGTTGGGGAAGAGTTTTGACTCTTGGTACCCTGCCAGCCTGGTTTCTTGTTGCCATTGTTCTAGTTACTTCAGAGCTTTGAAGATAGACAGTTGCTTTAGATGAGCATATTACCAGGTAATAGCCACATACCCTCCACCTGCCAGCACACGTTAGAGTTCAGAGCTTTTGGATGCTTATCTTCCAGCTCAGGAGTTGTAATGAGGTTTTTAGGATTCTTTCCTGGATCCATCTTTTCATTTTATGTAAAGCTTTAGGCTTTTTAGTTGATGTGATTGTTAAAATATGATCTAAGGTTGCTGTAGACACTGGACATCAACTGCAACAACTCTGGGCTTCAGGAAGAGTATATGACAAGATCTAAAATATTTCACAATACCTAATAGTTATGGAGCTCACTAGAATGAAATAAAGCACACTAACAATAATAAGTATAGTCCCATATCTCCCATACATGAACAGCTTACTTCAGCACAGCAGCACTTCACTGCTTTTAATTCCTTTTGACAGTTGAATCAACAAGTATAAGATATGTCAGGCTTCGCCGGGCGGTGGTGGAGCACTCGGGAGGCAGAGGCAGGCGGATCTCTTGTGAGTTCGAAGCCAGCCTGGGCTACTGAGTGAGTTCCAGGAAAGGCTCTAAAGCTACACAGAGAAACCCTGCCTCAAAGGAAAAAAAGAGAGAGAGATGTCAGGCTTCATGAACATCTGCATCAGCCTGCATACGGCCATGTTGATCTTCTCTGTGTCTTCCTGTTTTATTGTATGGGCTGCTGCAGTGAGCGCTGCATTCTTCTTCTAATCGGAAGTCTGAGTGGCAATTATATAGCTTCGGTTTTGTTTTAAACTACTCAGTGTAACTAAATAAAAGAGAACTTAAACCAAAAATCTTTCATAGTCAGAATTCAGAGTTTGGGGGTGCAGTAGATAATAAAACGTGCAGATAGTAGGTTGGTTGGGTTGATTTTGAGACAGAGTTTCACTTTGTAGCCCAAGCTGGCCTAAAGTCATGGTAATCTTCCTGCCTCTTGAGTGCTGGTATTACAGATAGGAGTTTATGAAAGGCTTTATTAGTAATGAAATTGTTAGAAAATCTTCAGCATAATTTGATGGATGCCTGTATTTGGAAGAAATAATTGAATAGAGTGAACTGAAATCTCATTTTCTGAAAAGGCAGAGCTAAAACTTGAGCCCTGGCTCCTCATCCAGTGCTCTTTTGCATCACATTAGTTCTCTGTGACATAAGCAACCTGTCTTGATCTCTGGCAGGGAGAATGTAATGCTCTTGTGCATGCGTATATGATAGTCTAGACCAAATATAGACCATGTAGGTGCTGGGAATCAAACTCTGGAAGAGTAGCAAGTACTCTTAACCACTGAGCCATCTCTGCAACCCCTTAATTTTTCCCCCCATGTTGAAAAGGCAACATTGACATGCTCTTCATCTCCCCTTCCCTGTTTATTAGAGCTTTCTCAGATAGGTATTCAAAATGAAGTATTTGCTGGGTAGTAGTGGCACATGCCTTTAATCCCAGCACTCGAGAGGCAGAGCCAGGTGATCTCTGTGAGTTCAAGGCCAACCTGGTCCTACAGAGTGAGATCCATGACAGGCACCAAAATTACACAGAGAAACCCTGTCTTGAAACCCCCCCCCCCCAAAAAAAGTATTATCTGGCTTTTGTTAAGAATTTAGAACTAAGAAATGGTTCTTAAGATAAGACATAAGTTTAGGATCTTCATGATTTCTTTTGGTAAGTATGGCAGAAACTAGCCTTGCTTTACTCCTTGAGTGTTAGAAGTGTGCGGCACGTGTTTTGAAGTCTTAATGTCAATTGTGCAGAGATAAGAAGTCTTTAAAATCACTGCTACTAGCAAGAATTTTTATTGAAACAAAATAGACTGTGAACCAGAAATAACTTAATGTAAAGAAGTTTGGAGCTTTGGATTGCATGTTCATGGATGGTTCTAGGCAAAGAGATGTGGAAATGGCAATATCTTGATGTGTTCTACTTCTGTTCAACTTCTGCCAGCCTAGAAGAAAAAGAATATGCCTAGAAAACAAATCAGAAACTGTGGCATAGTTAAAGAAAAAACTGTCTAAAGCCTTGTCTGCACTCACCTTTATAGATGGTTTAATACAAAGTTGTGGGGTTTTTGCTTACAGTTTTTGTTAGATTGCTTAACAAGTTCAAAGTTCTGGTGTATTTGGGGAAGTTAAGACCTGTGGGTTCTTGTCATTTTGTTGTTTGTTTTTATGTGTGTGCACTTGCACCAGTAGGCAATCCTATGATTATAGAGCCATCTGCAGGAAAACTATCAAGTTGCAACACAGTTAATAACTCTATTACCAGATTGTTTTAAGTGATAAATGAGAAGTGACAAACCACAGTTCATGTGGTGAAGGAAATGGACAGGCAAGAGATACTGGACCTGTTAGTACTGGGGGAAGCCAGCATCTCACCCTCCTCCCCATTTCATGTTTTAAAGAAAACTGCTTTGTCATGGGAGTATGCAATCAAAAAGTATACCCTTTGCTTTGGAGCTTACAGATTTCAGTAGTGGCAGGTCTGCTCCATTGGAGGAGCTGTGGAAGGAGTGAGCTGACAGTTCTGTTGGTGTCTTGACAGAGGGTACTATTTGTTTACCTGCTTGCTTCTCCAGGAGATTGGGCTGCTTTAACACATCCTCAGTATAGTCTTGGGATGGATGGATGGATGGATGGATGGATGGATGGATGGATGGATGGATGGATGGATG